>JALDNG010000546.1:0-145036 GCA_024349245.1 Neodontobutis hainanensis
TCACGTCGCCCAAAATATGAACGCGTTCATGAACTATCGTTCAATGAACGCGTTCAGGCACAACACTGTGTGTACATGAGTGTTTATGTTCCTGACCTGTTCAAAGGTCCTCCCCTCGTCTGGACCCAGTGTCGGACTCCTCCTGCTCCGCCAGTGCCCCTTCGTCTGCAACTCCCCCTGCACCTCCCTCTGGTCTCCATGGTAACAATTTTCCTTGGAGAAATACATTTCATTCAAATTAAGGTCAAGTTTTGTACAATTTCCAAATTCAATTTGCAAATTCCTCTTTGGTCTCTCTCAATAGATCAATAGATTTTAAAATAAACGTTGAATACGTTTATCTTACCTCTTCCGTGTGTTTCTGCTGTCCTTCTGTTCAGCTGAAAATGAGAGGCCGGTGGGGGGAGGGCAGAGGAAGTTTGAGGTGCACTGGTGTCGAGCGGAGAGGCCGAGTCCTAAAAATCTCACAGGACACATTTATAAATTTACAAATGATTAGTGTTTTGAAGTCCATGTCACGCAGTGACTAAATCTCAGCAGGCCTGCTTTTTCACTTAGTCTCACAGACTTCGGACCTATTCATCTCACTTTTAGGTTGTTAGGCTAAGAATCTTGATAATAGTCCATTGACGTCACCCTATTTCTCACTTTTGTGTTGTTCAGTATCTTGATAAATAGTTTATACTCGAGTTTACCTGTGCGTCCAACGCACCATTTTACCAACATTACTAGTTAGGCCAGACATCTGAATGTGGCGTATTAGGATCCGTGCTATTAATCTGTCTCAATCTTGTCCTTCCTGGATGTTGTCAAGCAGAAAGTCCAAAAATTTAGCCAGGCTGTTCGATCTGGTTCATATCAGGTTTTATTCAGATATCTGAGTTCAGCCACTCTTCCGAGACTGACTGACCCCGAGTATAAGAAGCACAGTCCTTAAATACCTCCTACAAACAACATCTGGTTTACATCAACTGTCATCCTATAGGGTGAGACATACATATCTTTGGTTTACATGACATCTTGACCTCTCTCCTACACACACACATCCTAATTAATTTAAGGGTACCAATAAACCAGGGCTAATAAAAGGAAATGAGCCCTAAACTCAGTTAGCCTGGGGTCAGCCTTTATGACCCATGTCTTTTCCCTAACGTTTCAGTCAATTAGCCTAAATACATCCTGTAGAGTTATATTCCACAGTCAGACAGAAAAAACATACATTGAAATAAACTTACTTGATATCAATCCACTCTTTTTTATTTTCGCCTGAGCTCCCCCTTTTTCTTTATTTTTTTCAGTATTTAAAAGTTATTAAGACATACAAGATTATCTATATAAGGCACTTCAAACTTTAAAATATACATGTTACAATTGTATAATATTGTGATCCCCAACCTGTGTAATAATAAAAATACAGCAAACAATGCACAGAAATCAACATTGACATGGCTCCTACTAATCTAAACATTAAGAAATTATGATAATATTTAGATGATGAGTCGGCCGAAGGAAACATAACAGGAAGTCCACAAGCCAGCCCGCAATCGGACCGTCGTACCTGGAACTTCCCCTAAAAAGGCAGACTGCCTTAGAATCTCCTAAAGAAAATAACAAACCGTGAAAATAGGACTACCGCGCTCATCACCATTTCTAACTATCAAAAATAAAAACAAAAAGGAGCTTCAGCATTGAGTTGCCTATGTTGACATCCGCCATGACACTAAGAGTGGATCCATCATGAATCAGAAAAAAGAAGAAGTAGCTTCTCCCCCACATGGCTCTCATTCACAGGAAGTCCTCTTCATTGTCCTGGAGTGACACATGTACTGGGCTCTGTATCAGTGCTACAGTTGTCCATATGATGTTATGAGTATTATGTATGTACTACTGGAGAACATGGCTCAGTGTAGGTTGTTTGGATTCTCTGGTGCTGTCTGGTGTCACCAGTATTCCAGTCCTGATTCTGTTTCCAATAACCTGTAGTTTTGTTGGGCATTGATCCTTGCATCTTTTCCGACCTGGGCCGGTGCATTCCTCCTTAGGCGACCTGATGGTCCCTGGCTCCTCCACGAGCACCATATTGATACTGATCTTAGTGCAGACACCTGATCGACACTGACCGCTGTGGTTCAGAGCTTCTGAGCTCAATCGATCCCCAGTCTCAACCTCCGTCGTCTTGGATTATACGCGTACGCCACCATGCCTGGGATGGGGCGTTGGTCTGCCCCGTTTCCGAACTGAGCAGTTGCACCTCTTCCTTCTGTCACTGCACCGCCCTTACCTATAAACTAAAGAGAAAAGGATAATCAATTTCCGTTCCCTTGTCAAAATGTATTACCTCCCACTCTCTGAGAAGAGTAGCACCTAATTTATTTTCCTGATTCACAACATTATTTAATTATATTAAATATTGACCTCCTTCATTTAAACTGTTGTCATTCAGTCAGATCCTTTGCTTTACCAGAATTAGATGTGTTGGTCACATGGATAGGATATGTTTCTGGTTCTGTGTTTTCTCTGTTAGTTTCTATTATTGTGAATCAGGATTTAATTACTATTAACTAGATTTGATTTATTTATTTATTTATTTTTTTTAGACAAAAGTCTAGATACATTGAATAAGTGGATATTACAAAATTAACTTAAAATCTCCAACAACATCACCCCTGATTGATTCTTCCTTGCTTAATAATTTGGTGTTCACTAATTAATTCTCATTTATTTTAGCTGAGGCATAAAACCCTCTTTATTTCAAATCCAATAATAAACCTTGTCCCAAGAGTTTCCTTAAAAACAGCAGAACGTTATCAAAACAACTGTAATTTCTTTGACAGTCATTCTTTCATGCACCTGTTGAATGTATCAACAGTAATTATTAATGTTAGGACCAGAAGTACTCCATCAAGACCAGATTTGGTCCGCAGAACTTAAGTTTAGACTCCAGAAGACAGCACATGATCCAGAACATCTCTCTGACAAGGGCCTCTCACAGAACTCTTGGTTTTAAGACAAATCTTTATGAAATAATTACTTACACGCAGTCAGAGAAACACTGGTATAAATCATATCTACAACTTGAGGCTGCTGGACAATAAAAGTAAATCAAAACATTTCTAATCTATCCCAACAACAGAAGTGACTAATGAGCAGGAGATAAGATAAATCAAATACAGATTTCATTACCATTTAATTTCTTTAAATAATTTAAAACAAAGCTGTTACTCAAGTCCAAGAGTTTGGTAAATTACTGTCCCTTTTATCAAATAACAATTAAATAATTATAAAAGCCTCAACATAAATGTTTTCTGTTGCTGTCTCTCTCTATGATCCGAGCCACTTACATGTTCTTATCCTTTATTTATTTATCACAGATTAATGTCTTCAAATGTTCTACAATGCCACTAAAATTACAAACAGCATGCTAAATTGACCTACAATGTTTCTCTCAATGAAACCTGCCAGAAATCTGATCTCTTAAACTAAACATTTTTCTTTACAATTACTTCAAAACCTGTTCTTTTTATCAAACACTCAATACACTTTTCTTTGAGAAAGTAGACAACGTTAACCAAACACACACTCTTACAAACAAAAATAACCGTCTAAAGAGTTGTTCTCTCAACATTATGGCCACAAAATTTATCCAGATGTATTGTATTATCAACAATAAGCAAGGTTGTTAGAACACTTAATTAATTTCTCATCCTGCTAAACATATTTCTTCAAAGTTTTACAACCATAGTAAAGTTGTGCCGTTTTATATTTGATATTACTGAGAACACCTTTACATTAAACCACTGTGACATGATTATTACAAGTTTATTTTATATAATGATACTAGATTACTGTTACTTTGTTCACTAACTGAGGTCTGAGCACATCTCCTGCTGGTGCTGAGAAAAGTCATAAGATACAGATGGAACTTTAGAGAAATCCTTCATTGATGTTGTATTTCTTAAATAGTTCAAAAGTCTATTATAGGTCTACATATTTCGTCAAAGAGCTCATCTTAGCCTTAGGGTTAGTAATTAACAGTTTAATTCCTTGAAGTCTCCAGTTCAGACTTATAATTTAAATCAGGTTTTATTTCTATGTCTAACACTTTATGTTTTATTAAAGTTCAGATTAGCTTAAAATAATTTGGGTGACTATTAAAACTTTTATTTAGAGAAATTTCCATTTTCTGTTGCTATAAAGGTTACTGACTATTAGCCTTTATCTAACTGCTAACAGTAACAATCATCTTCATCATGTCTCATCAAAACTTAGTTTAAATTAAATCAATTAGAATTTTCTTGATGTAGTTGTATCTCCCATTGTACCAGTTACTCGTAAAAAATAGTTAACATTTCTATTTCATTCAGATGTTGCCTCCACAAATTTCCTACTTCCATAAGCCCTACTCTTGCCCTCACTTTTCTCAAACCAACTTCAAGTCCTTTAAGTCCTTCACTCTGACTGTAGGCCTTTCACCAACAGCTCAGTGTTCAACATTTACATACTTTCTTCCTCTTCTCTAAAATGTCACAACATTTCTAGACTATCTACCTAAGTTTACTACAACTTCACCTCATGACCTCATCCAGCATCATTCTCAAAATATTTAATTTGTCAGAATGCTATACCACTTTCTTGGCTTGAAACTATACTACTGCTCATAGATGCTCTTTCCTTTCTTTACTCTTCCCCACAACATCATTGCGAGGCTTCTTAGCTTGAGACCTTTGTCGTTTTCACAGCTCTGTGTTCCTCTCATTCACCAATAAACATTTAACTCCTCTTTAATGCTTTACAAAAAACAAAATCCTTTGCCCTTCAATGATGGCATACCGCCCACAGGAATAAGGCGTAAGGTAAATATTGGAGGTTTGACTCTTAAACTTTCACCCAGTTAACACTCTCAAATATGATTTCATTATCTTTCTCTGACACCTTTAACCACAACAAGGTTAAGTTAGGAGACTGTTGTAGAATCTTAAATTCTAGTTAAGTCTAGTTTGCTGCTATAAAACCACAAGTTGATGTTATCAAAATAAAAGATGCAATATTAATTCCTCTAGACTCACCATTCAACTCTCAAAGTTAGGAAATATGTAATTGAAAAGAATGAACTTACCAATTTGAAGTTGTTACCAGATTATCATTCGTAATTTTTCTCTTTATTCTTCATTCGTTGTTTTCGTCTTGTGTCCTGTTGGTTCCAGCTGAAAAAAACTCAGGCCTGTATCTTACAATAAATCATTACATAATCATTTTGGTTATTTCATCCTCGTTCATCCTTGGCAATGCCTGTTAAGGACAAAATTATTTAAGCTGCTGCATCCATCGTAGAAACCTGTTAGAAAAGGATTTGTATAAACACACTGAGATAGACTTGAGCTCGGACAAACTCCATTTGAGGATGTATACATGAGCAGGTATCACCTCCTGTAAATTATAAAAGTAGTTAATACCCCCACACTCTCACATTCAGACACCAAACACACCATGTTAGTTTAGTCCATTTGTTAGTCGAGTCAAAAGAAGCAGTCAGCAGTTGCTTAAGCCAGGCCTTTTTCCGCTGCGCAATTTAAGATGACGTCATCATAGTTTTGTTCTCATAGAACTTTGGAAATGCTTGGTTGGCAGGTTCTATATTTGGGCACAGGATGTTACTCTGTCTGTGACACATCTCCCACAAAGATCACTGTTGGACCAATTGTAATTTCTTTATATTGTGACCTTTTTTAGCCAAATGTTGCAACAACTTTTAAAAACACTCTTAAAATAATATTTGCTTTTCTCTTTGATTAACTGAAGTTAACACATTTCCATTGTTATTTTATACCAGCTGGATTTAAGATTTGAGCATGCTTTGGCAGAAAAGTATTTTGTGTGGATCCTTGATCCAAAGTTTTACAGCCTTTAAATACTTTTATACTTATTAATTTGGGCTTCTCACAACAACTGGTTTGATGTTGTGTCCCTCTGAATGTTATCACTATTTCAACATGAGCTCAGTTTGTTAATAGCAGCTGCAGAATAAAACTCACCGGTGTTGTGGAATTTTACTGGGGGCCCCGTTCTTAATTACAGCTGTTTAAAGTTCACACACCCGAGCCTCGAAGCCGTGCTTGTCAGCAAAGTTGACCTGACCAGAGACATGTGGAGAAAAACCTTGGAGGCCATTGCAGGCCTGAAAACAACAAAAATAACATAATTATAAATATTAAATTCAGTTAATTTACTGTAATGGATCTTTAAGCCACTTTCAAAAGTAGAAACATGCTTTTAACTTTCAGTTTGTCTGGGCCTTCCTTTCATCATGCATATTTAATTTCCTAAAATCCCGTTCAGCATACATGTGGTTAAACCTCTCTGAAACTTGAATGATCTAGTGATCATATGATACTATTATCCTTAACGTGATCAATATCCCCTTCAATCTATCAATTTGCATTTGCCCACTTAACTTATTTGAGACATAAGACTGTGTGGTTTTGTTGCAGTTACCCTCTCATGTGTGTGTGTGTGTGTGTTCTGTGTGTCTGTACTGTGTGCGTCAAACCCCTCTCTGCTCGTCACCAAATGTGTTGATTTTGCCAGAGTGTTTCTCCACGACAGTCTTTGTTTGTTTGAAAGTCTCTGATGCTGATTCATTCAAACAGCAGGACGGGTGGTCTTATGTCGTCAAATGTTCATTGTCGTCGTCTTCTTCTTTGTTTCTTCTTATTAATTAACTCCACTTGTGACGTAGGGAGCATTTCCTCTCTGTGTCTGTGTCTCTGTGCATTGTACGGCACAAGTACATAAAGTTCCATTTGTTTCCACTCATCTTTAATGAAGTCACTTGGTCTTCTTGGTGCATTTGGACGGAAGGCTATGCACTCATCCTGTCCAGGCTGTGTCTGCAGCTCTCATTGTCCCTCGGGGCTGCTGTCCGATTCGGCCCCTCCCTCTGATGTAGTTCTCTGGTTTCAGGTCTGAGGTGACCTGAGGCTGAGAGGGAGAGAGACATGCTCCTCACAGCAGACGTGTTAGATCTGTTATGTATTCATTGTGTCTGTGTCTATATCTAAATTATTATGTCTCTAATCATTTAAAAACCTATATGTCTTATAATCATATAAGCTCTTCAGTTTGAACAAAACAAAAACAAAACCAAAACAAAACTTCTCCACATGTCTGACTGGTTTGCTCCATGATTTAAAATATTGTCTATAAACACTGGCTCGAGCCTCGGGCGGTATATCTCATACTTTAAGTTAGATTTTATCTTTGCGCTATTTTTTTTTTATAAAACATACATATTTTCTATTTACACAAAGACATCTATATGTCCTCGGACTAATTATTACTTATTAATCACCATTATATCAACAGGGTTTTAGCTTAGTTTCTGTTACTTGCTTTTTACTTTTTCTATTCCGCTTTGTTTGTTCTCTAGACTTAACTTTCCTGTTGGTACATTTCTTTTATCATCTAATTTAACCCCTTGTTGATACCAGCATGCATTAAACACATATATTTACAAGTTTACATACAAACCTGAATGAACCAGACAGCACAAGCCTTGAATATTTTATAGCACCAATATGTGCTTTTCTAAAGATTCCAATACAATTTCGACGCTGATATTGTTTCCTCACAACAGTATTAATGGGACACTCCTCCGTCTCCTTCATACACTTCGCCAGATCCCCTTTTGATCTGTGCCTACGTAGGGTTTACCTTAACTCCTAGAAACGTCTCTCTAGGGCAATTCGCTATTAGCCAGCCGCGAATCGGCACATGGATTTTCACCGTTATGTTAGGTTCAGCGCGTCCTATAGACCGCTCTATCGTAGCTGTCCCTTTCGGACACTACTTTCAGGGAAACCCCTGTCAAATAAACTTCAGGGAGACCCCTGCAAAATAAAACTTCAGGGAAACCCCTGCCAAATACAGACTCATAAACTTTCAAATACGTTCAGGGAAACCCCTGCAAACGGAGATTCAGGGAGACCCCTGCAAACGGAGATTCAGGGAGACCCCTGCAAATCTAACTTCAGGGAAACCCCTGCAAATAAAAACTCCTAAATTCTGCCATGAAAATCCTCAGGACCACCAGCGAGTGTCTCAATAAACTGTTACATCTAGAATGTAATATCAGGAATCAATAGCTCACTTACAAACTCTTATTTCCCTTTTTAACAATGATCTATGAACCCACAATTGAGTTAAATTTTTATAATAGAAACAATTACATCTAAGATCTCTCTGCTTACAAGTACTTTAAGATCAGCTACATGCACTAATATAACAGAAATTATTGTCCTACCAGGGCAATCAGATGCTGATCCTGTTCGTGACGCCATTTGTTGTCAAGCAGAAAGTCCAAAAATTTAGCCAGGCTGTTCGATCTGGTTCATATCAGGTTTTATTCAGATATCTGAGTTCAGCCACTCTTCCGAGACTGACTGAGTATAAGAAGCACAGTCCTTAAATACCTCCTACAAACAACATCTGGTTTACATCAACTGTCATCCTATAGGGTGAGACATACATATCTTTGGTTTACATGACATCTTGACCTCTCTCCTACACACACACATCCTAATTAATTTAAGGGTACCAATAAACCAGGGCTAATAAAAGGAAATGAGCCCTAAACTCAGTTAGCCTGGGGTCAGCCCCCATGATCCATGTCTGTTTCCTAAAGTTTCAGTCAATTAGCCTAAATACATCCTGTAGAGTTACATTCCACAGTCAGACAGAAAAAACATACATTGAAATAAACTTACTTGATATCACTGGACCAGCTACAACTAGACCTTAAACTGCTTATCGTAATCGGTTATCTTCTCTATCCCGTAGAGCTCGCATGTGATCCTCGTGGGAGTCAGATTCAAAGATTCCATTAAAAACTTACAGAGCATTAGGTATCTATCAAGCTTACAATCCAGCCAGAGTACAGTCTTTAACTCCGATTAATATCAAACTTAGCCCATTAAGGCCTCCCCTATTAAGTAAAGGGTCTTGACCAGAACAGATACTTTTTCCTCGTCCCCTGGACCATATCTCAAAGCTTAGCGTTCTCCTACAGTAATGATAACTACATGGAAATACTCTCGGGTAGATGACATGCAATCGCCAAACAAAAGTTTAAGTAGAACAAGTACAAGATGGCGCCTGTGTTCGGCATTGCCTTTGCTCCCTGTCTGTTCGCTAATGTAATTTTGGATTTTCTAGTGCTCTTTGTTGCCTTATCAGCCCTTACAACTAGTAGCTGTGCATCAGCTGCTTTTAAATATGATCGACACACTCTATTTCGAATCAATGAGCAGATGAAAGACTTTTGTGTTACCTGGGCCAGGTACGCAGAGTTTTTCCCTCCAGTTTTTGAGTGCTCCACGTCATCACCGGAGTACCTGCTGCTAAGCCCCGCGGCAAGAGAAGGAAGCGGGGATCGAGGGCTGGAGTCAGGGCCAGGCTGAGGAAACACCGTGGGCAACAACCATGTCCGAGCGGCTCCGGATCTGTCTGGGACGAGCGGTGTGGTCGGTTCCGGTACGTGAATCTGGCGGGAACTCGTCCGGTGCGTCTCCGTCCCTACAATCTGACCGGATTTTTCCGACTCGGCGGCTCCAACACTTCCCTCCGCGTGAGCGGGTCCTGTGTCCAGTTACATGCCGGGTGGTCAATAATGACCACGTCCTGTCACCTCTGCACTGCCCTGATGATCGGCGCGCCCCGGCCTTGGATCTGGCACAACCGACTCGGATTGCTCTGCTCAACGCTCGCTCCATTGCAAACAAGGGCTTCTTCCTCAGCGAATTATTCTCAAAGGAACACCTTCTCTTTGTTTTTAACAGAGACCTGGCAGCGTAAAATGGAGTACACTCATCTGAACGAGCTGTGCCCTTCAAAGTGTTCTGTGTTTGGGACACCGCGGGTCTCGCACTCGTGTCCCGGGACTGTTTCTGCTGCAGGTTGATGAACCCAGACTCTTTCGACTCCTTTGAGATGCAGATGACTAAAGTTGGCAACAATGACTCATTTTATTGCATTTTAATTGACCTCCTGGTCCTGGTCGCTTGTTTTTAGAGGATTTCTCTTAATTTTTATCTTCAATTATCAAACTTAATGTTCTGATACTGGGGGATTTTAACCTCCATATCGATGATGCTTCGTGTAATCTGGCATCTGAGTTTTTAACACTCACTGAAGCATTTCATCTTAAACAGCATGTCTCTGGTCCTACACCAAAGGCCACACTTTGGACCTGGTTTTCTTTAGGCCTGAACATGGACCAGTTGAGTGTTACAGTCATTAATGTGACAGACCAGTGCTGTATATCCTTTAACTTGCATTCCAGTGTGGACTATCTTCCTTCCAAACTGATGTCACAAAGACGCATCATAAATGGATCCACAGCTGAGAAATTTTCTGAGTCATTTGACCCCAGTGCTTTTGATGGCTGTAATGGACCTGAATCGTTTATGCAGTCGTTTAATAACCACTGTCCATCCATCCATCCATCTTCTACCGCTTATCCGGGCCGGGTCGGGGGCAGCAGTCTAAGCAGAGAAGCCCAGACTTCCCTCTCCCCAGACACTTCCTCCAGCTCTTCCGGGGATACCGAGGCGTTCCCAGGCCAGCCGAGAGACATAGTCACTCCAGCGTGTCCTAGGTCTTCCCGAGGTCTCCTCCCGGTGGGACATGCCCAGAACACCTCCCTAGAGGCGTCCGGGAGGCATCCGAAACAGATGCCCGAGCCACCTCAGCTGGCTCCTCTCGATGTGAAGGAGAAGCGGCTCTACTTTGAGCTCCTCCCGAGTGACCGAGCTCCTCACCCTATCTCTAAGGGAGCGCCCCGCCACTCTGCGGAGAAAGCTCATTTCGGCTGCTTGTATCCAGGATCTTGTTCTTTCGGTCATGACCCAAAGCTCATGACCATAGGTGAGAGTAGGAACGTAGATCGACTGGTAAATCGAGAGCTTTGCCTTACAGCTCAGCTCCTTCTTCACCACGACAGACCGGTACATCGACCGCATCACTGCAGAAGCTGCACCGATCCGTCTGTCGATCTCACGCTCCTTCCTTCCCTCACTCGTGAACAAGACCCCGAGATTCTTAAACTCCTCCACTTGAGGCAGGAGCTCTCCACCAACCTGAAGGGGGCAAGCCACCCTTTTCCGACTGAGAACCATGGTCTCAGACTTGGAGGTGCTGATCCTCATCCCAGCCGCTTCACACTCGGCTGCAAACCACCCCAGTGAACATTGAAGGTCCTGGCTTGATGGAGCCAACAGGACAACATCATCTGCAAAAAGCAGAGATGAAATCCTGTGGTCCCCAAACCAGACTCCCTCCGGCCCCTGGCTGCGCCTAGAAATCCTGTCCATAAAGATAATGAACAGGACCGGTGACAAAGGGCAGCCCTGCCGGAGTCCAACATTCACCGGGAACAGGTCTGACTTACTGCCGGCAATGCGAACCAAGCTCCTGCTCCGGTCGTACAGGGACCGGATAGCCCTTAGCAAAGGGACCCGGACCCCATACTCCCAGAGCACCCCCCACTGGGCACCACGAGGGACACAGTCGAATGCCTTCTCCAGATCCACAAAGCACATGTGGACTGGTTGGGCAAACTCCCATAAACCCTCCAGCACCTGGAGAGGGTATAGAGCTGGTCCAGTGTTCCACGACCGGGACGAAAACCGCATTGTTCCTCCTGGATCTGAGGTTCGACTATCGGCCACATTCTCCTCGACAGTACCCTGGCATAGACTTTCCCGGGGAGGCTGAGGAGTGTGATCCCTCTGTAGTTGGAACACACCCTCCGGTCCCCCTTCTTAAAAAGAGGGACCACCACCCCGGTCTGCCAGTCCAGAGGTACTGTCCCCAAACACCACGCGATGTTGCAGAGGCGTGTCAGCCAAGACAGCCCCACAACATCCAGAGACTTGAGGTACTCAGGGCGTATCTCATCCACCCCCGGTGCCTTGCCACCGAGGAGCTTCCCAACTACCTCAGTGACTTCAGCCTGAGTGATGGACGAGTCCACCTCTGAGCCCTCAGCCTCTGCTTCCTCAGTGGAAGACGTGGACGGTGGGGTTGAGGAGATCCTCAGGTATTCCTTCCACCGTCCAACAATATCGTCAGATGAGGTCAGCAGATTCCCACCTCCACTGTAAACAGTGTTGGCAGGGCACTGCTTCCCCTCCTGAGGCGCCGGACGGTTTGGCAGAATTTCTTCGAGGCCGACCGATAGTCTTTTCCATGGCCTCACCGAACTCCTCCCAGACCCGAGTTTTGCCTCCACAACCACCCGTGCTGCAGCCCGCTTGGCCTGCCGGTACCTATCAGCTGCCTCAGGAGTCCCACAAGCCAACCAGGCTCGATAGGTCTCCTTCTTCAGCTTGACGGCCTCCTTACTTCCGGTGTCCACCACCGGGTTCGGGATTGCCGCCACGACAGGCACCGGAGACTTTGCGGCCACAGCTTCGAGTGGATGCGTCGACAATGGAGGTGGAGAACATGGTCCACTCGGACTCAATGTCTCCAGTCTCCCTCGGAATCTGGTCGAAGCTCTGTCGGAGGTGGGAGTTGAAGATCTCTCTGACAGGGGATTCGGCCAAACGTTCCCAACAGACCCTCACAGTACGTTTGGGTCTGCCAAGTCTGTCCCGCCTTCTCCCCCGCCATCGGATCCAACTCACCACCAGGTGGTGATCAGTTGACAGCTCCGCCCCTCTCTTCACCCGAGTGTCCAAGACATACGGTCGGAGGTCAGATGAAACAACTACAAAGTCGATCATCGACCTCCGGCCTAGGGTGTCCTGGTGCCACGTGCACTGATAGACACACTTATGCTTGAACATGGTGTTTGTTATGGACAAACTGTTGCTAGCACAGAAGTCCAATAACAGAGCACCACTCGGGTTCAGATCAGGGGCTGTTCCTCCCAATCACGCCCTCCAGGTGTCACTGTCGCTACCCATGTGAGCGTTGAAGTCCCCAGTAGAACGATGGAGTCCCCGGTTGGAGCACTTTCCAGCACCCCTCCCAGAGACTCCAAGAAGGCCGGGTACTCTGCACTGCCATTTGGCCCGTAAACACAAACAACAGTGAGGACTTATTCCCGACCCAAAGGCGCAGGGAAGCGACCCTCTCATTCACTGGGGTGAACTCCAACACATGGCGGCTGAGCCGGGGACAATGAGCAAACCCACACCGGCCGCCGTCTCTCACCGCAGGCACCGCCTTCGACTGCCACCCAATCCACTTTGCACCGGCCCCTTACGGTTCCTCCTGCAGGTGGTGGGCCCACGGAGGTCGGTCCCACGCCGCTCTTCGGGCTGAGCCCGGCCGGGCCCCGTGGGAAAGACCCGCCACCAGGCGCTCGCATATGAGCCCCAACCCGGGCCTGGCTCCAGGGTGGGGCCCCGGTTGCGCCATACGACTTGTGGAAATGCACAAGTTTGGAAGTCCACAGACTGCACTTGAAGGAGGTCCTTCAAATCCTAAAGACCTGTTTGACACAATATTAAGAATTGTCTCTCCTTTAGCTCCTCATTTACCAGTTGACTCAAAGTCTGACTGCAACAGGTTTTTACATTCCTTTGTGAATAAGGTACATGATATAAGAGCCTCTATAAACCCATCCTCTGTCAACACATTCTGGGGTTTATCTCCTCAGTGCTCTTGGTCCACCTTCTCACCTGTCACTGAAGAGGATATCAAGGGTCTACTAAAACCATCATCAAGCCCTCTGGATGTAATGCCAGCTTTGTTGCTTTTAAATGCATTTGATTTAGTTGGTCCATATGTTGTTAAACTGATCAACCTTTCTCTTTTAACTGGTTCTGTGCCCAGCTCTTTTAAACCATTCTGAAGAAGCCCAATTTGGATTCTTTTGAACCAAACAACTACAGGCCAATCTCTAAATTGCCTTTTTTATCTAAAATCCTTAGAAGAGTGGTGGCGGAGCAGCTGACTGCATTTCTTAATGAAAATAATTTTATAGATAAATTTCAGTCAGGCTTCCGAAAATGTCATTCAACTGAGACTGTCCTGCTGAAGATATCAAGTGACATTATGATGACGGCTGACTCTGGGCAGTACTCAGTCTTGATCCGAATGGATTTATCGTCTGCTTTTGATTCTCTGGACCATAATATATTGTTAAAGCGTCTGCAAAATGAAACGGGTTTCTCTGGATCAGTTCTAAAGTGGTTTTCCTTTTGAGTGACAGATCATTTTGTGTGTTTATTTACAATATTCTGTCTGAAATGAACCCTCTTTCATATGGAGTTCCTCAGGGCTCAGTCCTAGGTCCTCTTTTGTTTTTATTGTACATATGCCCTCTTAGTGAAATAATTCATGGTTTTAAAAATTGATTATTGTAATTCTCTTTTTACTTGTTTGAACAAATTGTCTCTGAGTTGCTACAAATGGTGCAAAATGCTGCAGCCAGGCTTTTAACTGGAACCAACAGAAGGGCTCACATTTCACCAGTTTTATCTTCACTTCCAGTCAAATTTAGAATTGATTTTAAAAAATTTTAGTCTTGACTCTTAGAGCTCTACATGGACAGGCCCCCAGTACATCACTGACCTGCTGACCCCTTACTCCTCCTCAGGTGCTCTTCGGTCTTCTGGTCAAAACCTTTTAACAGTCCCCAAAACACGTTTTAAACCCGGGAGACCGTTCTTTAGTAGTCCTAAGACTCTGGAACGCCCTGCCCCTGTCACTGCGAGTGGGCGTTTCTGTTGATTCTTTTAAAAGCAGCTGAAGACACTTTTATTTAAACAAGCTTTTAGTTGATTGGGCTTTTATGTTTTAATATTTTGTGGTTTTATTTTTTTATTTTCAAGTTTTATTGTTTTTATCGCACTTTGTGATTTATATCTGTGAAAGGTGCTATATAAATAAAAGTTACTTACTTAGAACCAACCCAAGCTCTACTCCGGAAACTTTTGGTTTTACAATCAGACACACAAAAAAATTAACAGCTGTTTACCTAAATAAAAACTACAGTAGTCCAGATGTTCCGCAGCTAAACGTCTGTTTTTTCTCTCTGCTTCTTTTTTTTTTTTCAGTTCAGATATCGTCACACACAGATAGTGAACGGCTGGCCTGTACTGTTTAAAAAAACACAGTTTTGGGACTTACAACGCAATGCTTTTTGTGCAATCTTTCCATTCACGTCAGTTCCACTTTCCGCGTGAGAAACAGCAGATATTGATATCTGGGTCACAGCACTAAATGTTATTGGGATTTTCTATGTCCTTATATTTATCCAGAGAGACACGGAGACAGATTAGAATTTAACAAGCAATGGCCAGGTTTTAATCCTTGCAAGGAGAAGCAAAGCAGCGCAATATTACAGCGGGAGGTTTTGCTTAAAGATGTAAACATGACATGACTGTCTACTCCTGCTTGGATTAGCACGAAGGACATGACATGAATTTGACATGACCTGAAGAGAACTATAAGCCCCCTCTTTTTTTTTATTAATATCCTTCTAGATATTTACATTTACATTTATTCATTTAGCTGACGCTTTTATCCAAAGCGACTTACATTGTTCTACAGTAATTACCAGTGTTACAGCCACTGGAGGCAAGGTGGGTTAAGTGTCTTGCCCAAGGACACAACGACAGTATGAACTGTGGGGAGAGCGGGAATCGAACCGCCTACCTTCCGGTTGAAAGACGACTGCTCTACCCACTGAGCTACTGCCGATATATTAATGTAACATCCCATATTGATTATAAACCATACAAAAGTATAAACCAGAAAATAACTAAAATAAACTCATGCATGATGAATAGCTAAATAATCACACACAAATAAAATGCATAACATCCAAAATATTACACCACACCACATTGGTGCTACAAGATCAGCAGATTCTGTAGCAATCTTTTAAAAACGTCTGAAAACATCTCTTCCATCAACACGGAGTGTTGGGGCGCAGTGGCTCAGTGGTAGAGTGGTTGTCCCTTAATTGGAATGTTGGTGGTTTGATTCCCGCTCCCCCACAGTTCATACTGTCATTGTGTCCTTGGGCAAGACACTTAACCCACCTTGCCTCTAGTGCCACAGCTCAGGTGGCACTAGAGGAGGTTGAGAGTCTGTAGGCGCAAAATGGCTGCCACGTCTCCACCACTAGTGTGTGACTGTGGAGTGAATGAATAATGGACTCTGTAAATTGCTTTGAGAGCCTTGAAAAGCGGCAATATAAATCCAATCCATTATTATTATTATTATTATTAACCCCTTACTGACAAACACTAAATTCTACTTCCTTTCTGTCAATCCATTTTCAAATTCTCACCTCTCCTTACCTGTGTAAACTGTGCTGGGTTTTAACTGACTAGTTTTTGGTGCACTTGGTGCTGTTTGTTCCTTGTTTTGTTAAAATTGCGTCCATTGTTTTCTTCACTTGTAAGTCGCTTTAGATAATAGTGTCTGCTAAATGACAAAATGTAAATGTAACCATCCAAACCACCAGCTTACATTGGGCCAAATCAGTAAGCTAGCAGAAGCTTATGAAATGTGATCTTAACCAACTAACCCCAACCCTACAATGATAGTTTATCAAAAAAAAATTACTCAAAACCAGATATGACACAGACTTACTTTTATTTACAGGAAAATCTAACTATTGTATCAGAATGTTAGCTGAAGGAAACATTAAATTAATATGAAATTAAATAAATATTGTCTAACTAAACTTAATGTCAACAAAAAGTCTAAATATGAATAAAAGATGGCTAAAAATATCTACAACAGATAACAACTCTTTTACCGGGCCTTTTGTCAGTTTGGTTAAATAAATCCTGTCTGACCCTGAACACAAAGAAAACCAAATGAACAACTCATTGAACAAGTCCAACAGGAGAAATATTTATGAGAGATTAAGTCGCCTCAAAAGCCTGTCTCTAAAAATGAAGGCCAGTAGAAGAAGTTTCAGGAACTGTTTAACATTTGAATGTGCTTATGTCTTTTTAAACACAACGATTCTGTCCCAGCTGTCGTACTGCACCACTGTCTGCTTTCAGACCAAACCTGCCTAAATCCTCTTGAGCCGCTTTATAATTGTGCTTTTAAAATTCAAACAAAAATAATGATCAACATTTTAACAAGAGACTGAATGAGCATCACTTAGACACACTTACATTCACATGACTCTTTGTGTCCAGCAGGTATTTGCTGTGAGAACCACAAATGAACGTGGATGCTCATGTTTCTTTATTATTATTATTATTAGGCCCGAGCCGGTGATAGCCCGGAGGGCCTATTGTTTTTGCAAATATGTGGAAAAAGTCAATGGGAAGGGAAAATTTTAGTTTGTCCTAGGCAAATGAAACTTGGTACACATATCCAGCATGGGCTTATGAACATAAAAGCCAATGGGGACCACACCCTATCACACATGAGAAGGCAGCCATTTTGAATTAAAAATGTGAACCGTCTTAGAATACACCTCACTTTTAAAAATTGACAGAAAATAGCTGCTTCATTCCACAAACACCAAACTTAGGCAAAATGAGCTAAACACTTGTGTGCAAAATAGACAATGCCTTTTCTTGTTGTTTTTGCTCAATTTATATTTTTATTAAATTTTTATTTTTCTGCAAATTTTTCTGCAAAATTATCCTTAATTTTGACCCAGTAAATTTGCGCAAAAAGTTAATTTTATTGGCTACTAAACTCAAGCCTGGCGAAAAATTTATGTATTTTAAGTATTTGAAAAAATAATTAAAAGAAATGACTCAGTGGCGACCCTTGGAAAATGAAAATCCATTCGGCCTATAGAAAGTGAAAGTAATTTTTTCCAACGTAGAAAAATGAAACTTGGTACATCCATAGGACACCTCAGGGCAAACAGAAAAGTCTGACAGCCACAGCCTAAACTCAACAGAAAGTCCGCCATGTGGGGTGGAACGCGCAACCACCTAAATCGCACCCCTTGCATCAAAAGATTAAACCCAATGTGTTTTCTTCTAAAATGACCCAAATTTGGTTAGTATTATCTAGACACGAGTGCCAATAAAGTTATCAGTTTGTTTCTTTGATACATTTGTGGCTGTGGTCGTAATGAGCCTGTGAAGAGGCAGCCATTTCTTTGGGAAATAAATGCCATTTACCAAATGCCAGGATGCTTCCTTTGGAGGAGGCTCCTCCAGAGCCAAGACTAGAGTTTTGGAAAACTCCTCAGAATCTTTTGGAACTGGTAAACTTGTTATTTTAGACAACTAATATTTACATTTTTACTTTTTAACATTGCAAATCTCCAGCCAGTACTTTGTTTTTCTCGCCTCAGCCCAAGCATAAACTCTTATTTTCAAAAGTTCAGACAGATCCCAGGAAAACCAGGGAATGTGGAGACCTTTAACTCTAAATACAAGATGGTGTAGCAGGCCCCAGCAGTAGCACAGGCCCGAGATGATGAAGCAGGCTCCAGCCAGAAGAAGATTCAAGCAGAGGCACAGGCCGGTTATTTGATATTATCGTGAAGTTTACGCTTTAAAGCACGAAATGCAATCCTCCGAGTACATGTGTCCCCGCGGTTGCAAGGGAGGCGAGGGCCTTTATCGCCGCTTGCGGCTTTAATTATTATTATTATAATTATGTAACACCAGGTGACAACATGAAAGTATTTACATAATTTATAGGAAGGTGGTAGAGATGTGGAAGAGGGCAAAGATGGTGTGTTTGATATTGATTGATTGATTGATAATCAGAAAGTGTTGTAGCTGTGACGCATTCAAAGACCAGGTCTGTCTGACGCTGATGGATGAAGGCTCCCCCCTGGCACCAGCCCCAACCCTTGTTAGCCCTATTCTTCCTTTGTTATTATTCTTCTCATCTTTACCGTTGTCAGTATGGTTTTTGTTATTATAACAGCAGATTGTATGGGTTCTCTCTGGGTATAATTGTAGTATATTGTATCCGTAGACCCCACTAATAAACAAAAAAATTATTGGCAAAAAAGAAAGAAACAAGGACAATGGTACAGAAAATACCTGCGACTCTCTACTACTACTCTATGGGAAAAGTTTCTCTCCCGTCTGGGCCCGTTTGCAGGTCTAGGATACATTTCAATTTACATTTAGTCATTTAGCAGTCACTTTTATCCAAAGTGACTTACAAGTGAGGAGGGTAGTATCCTTCAATAGGAGAGGGCTCCATCCTTAGTGTCCAACGTCTGTGCCGTTGTCCTGTGAAGTGCAGATGCATGTGCTTGTGTAGGGTGTTTGGAAAGATACCTTTTCCTTCAGCTTTTTCTTAATCGCTTGATACGTCATGGATTTTTGGACAATCTCAGAAGCATAGTCGTAGTCAAAATAAAAGAAAAGTAAATCATGCTTGAGGAAGTCTGTTATGAATTACGCCACCGTCTTCCTCTCCTTCTCCAAACCCAAAAAGGCGACTGTTGTTCCTTCACAATCTGTATTCAAGGTCGGTCAGTTTGTTTTGAAAACTCCTCTGTTGCTTAATTCTCTCAGTCGGCATTTCAGTCAAATCCAGTGTCATGTCCTCAGCTCGACACGTGAGTCTCCACTTTATCCATTCTTTCATTCAGACCTCTCGTTTCCTCAACAGTATCAGCATCGACAACAGTGTGACTAGTTTGTTGACATCATAAAACTTTAGATTTGGAGCACTGCTGACGAGCTGTTTGAGTTGTTCAAAACACTTTTCTGGGTTTCCTCCCAGTGCCACAATCTCTCCCTTAAGCAGCTTCCTTAAAGGTGCACTGATGTCTGACAGGTTTGGATACTAAGATACCGATTCCGACCTAAAAACCTTAACAGTTCCTTTTTGCCTTCTCTGGTTTCAAACTGTAGTCTTTGAGTGTACTAACCCAATTCCAAAAAAGTTGGGCCACTGTACAATTTGTGAATGAAAAAGGAATGCAATTATTTACAAATATCATAAACTTTAGAATTTACAACAGAATATAGATGACATATCAAACGTTGAAAGTAAGACATCATAAAATGCTATGCCAAATATTGGCTTATTTTGGATTTCATGAGAGCTACACATTCCAAGAAAGTTGGGAGAGGTAGCAATTAGAGGCCGGAGACCTTAAATGTACATGTAAGGAACAACTGGAGGACCAATTTGCAACTTATTAGGTCAATTGGCAACATGCATGGGTATAAAAAACTGGGACATCATGTCATCCGGACAAAAGAGAACATGAAAAACCCAAGTTGTTCTGAGCTCAGGTCAGAAGCCTAAATCTCTGATGGGATGGGGGCATGAGTGCGTGTGGCATGGGCAGCTTACACATCTTGAAAGGCACCATCAATGTTGAATGGTTTATCCAAGTTCTAGAACAACATATGCTCCCATCCAGACATTGTCTCTTTCAGGGAAGACCTTGCATTTTCCAACAGAACAAAGTCAGACCACATACTGCATCACCTACACCATCATGGCGGTCTGAAATTGCCAGATCTGTTTATATTCCATTTGTACAGTTTCCCAACTTTTTTGGAATTGGGTTTGTATGTTCGATGTATTTGACTTCACTCGTCCTCGTGAAACACTTGTTTTTGTTGGGTTTTAAGTTGTATTCTATTTGCTGTGTTCAACAGCGTTTTGAGTCTGTGGTCGTGCTCCTGTTGTGAGTCTTCTCAGCAAGTTATTAATGATAACAACACTATCCAAATCCTCAATTATTTGTTCACTGGCTCTATGAAACACCACCGAGGAAATGTCGAGGAAATGCAAGAGTAGTAAACGATATCTGGGTGTATTAAACATACAGAGCTTTGAGCTTTCCTTAGGTTTAATCTGCCAGAATCCCTGGCTAGCCCTGAGAAATACTTGGCATTTGGCAAACGGGAGAAACTTCTACCATGAGTAAAGACAAGGCAAATTATTTCTATAGAACAATTCATACACTGGGTTAATTACATGGTCTAGAGGAAGCATGTAAAGACTATAATAATAGGGATCCCAAGATAGACCTCTGTGGAAATTTTCATGTCGGGGTTATTTGGTCTGATACAGAGTTACCAACCGAAACAAAGTACTTTCTGTCTTCAAGATAGGACCGCAACCATTTAAGAGCAGTTCCAGAGATGCCTATCCTTTCCTCTAATGTTTGTGACAGGATTTTTGGAATTATGGACAGATGGAAAAAGACACAAGAATGATCAGAGCAACTTCAATCACAGTGACATCTGAAATATGAACAGCCTTAGTAATGACTAGGTCGAGAATGTGACCTCTGTTATGGGTCGGCTCATTAACATGCTGACAAAGACCAAAAGTATCAAGAATAGTAGAAAGTTCTTTGGCATTTCTGTCAGAAACATTATCCACATGCACATTAAAATCACCTGATATGATACTTGTTCAGATTCTGTGCAGATAACCGTAAAGCATTTCAGTAACTCATCAATAAAATCATGACAAGACATTGTAAAAGGGTAGTGTTCATGTTTTATTGTAGGTTCAGGTCTTTTAGGTTCATGCAGATGTGTATTTTCTTGGGGCTAACTACAGTGACCACACTATTGACCTACACTGCAGGTTCTGTTTGCTCTCACCCTCATTTACTCCATGTGTTGCAGTTCTTTGACTCCTCTATCCCTTAATGCCACTATGATTGTTCTGGGGCACTACAGGTGTGACTGTGTGGTCTGTCTGTGATGCAGGTAAACAACCTGGTCCATTAAACAGATCTGTGTAGTCTTTCAGAATGCCAGGCTCCTTTGTAACTTTTTAGATAGTTTTTACTGAGCCTAGCTCCCAGGATGGTAGGTCTTTGTGTGATTTCAAACTCAATGTTGTGCTTTTGACTGAACAATTCTGGTTTTACTTGATCTGAGTTTTCCACAGACTCAAGTGCATTAAGTGTCTCGACTGAAACTGCAACAGTGTCCAACTTAAATGTCACACTTTCTTTAGAATCTTTCCAGATCTTATGTGTTCTGTTTGTTTCTGAGGATCCACTGTAGAAATATGCTTTTTATGCTCCACTCCGACAGCCCCTAAAAACATATTAAGCTTAATTTTGTTAAACGGCCTTTATCTTCTTTCACTATTGTCTCTGTTTGTCCCGAGATCTGCAGATTCTGGAAAAATGTATTTTATTCCATGTTTAAGTCCTTCTGTTGAAACGTGATGCTTCTCGTTCAGCTTTTCCTGTTTTTCCTGCATTTTTATTGTCTTTTGTTTTGACTATTCTCCACTTGTTCACTTGCACTTCTTCAGTTTGTGCTTTTACTCGACTGGTTGTTATTTCACTTGCAGGACATGTATTGAATGCTTTTCCTAGTGTCACATCTTCTTCTCTTCACAGTTTGTCTCTCACTTCATCATTTAATATGCCACATACAATTCTGTCATGTATCAGGGAATTGTCAAGTGCTTCAAATTCTGTCAAAAATGTGCCGCATGTATCGAAGGAGTCCTCTGTTTCTGTGCTCTTGTGAAGAAAATGTGATGTATGTAAAGTACGTTTTTTCTCGATTCACAATAGTCCTGGAACTTTAGCGCATCTGATCTTGATCAAAGTGGTCAAAGTGAAAGGTATTACTTGTATGGCCTCTTGTCCCTGCGACATCAGAAACGTCACACATTGTACTTCTGTGACTTTTCAGCGATGCCTCTGGCAGAACAGGAGAGCTCCAAGGGTTGAATCCAGTTTGTCCAGTTTTCTGCTGGGTTCTATACAAATTCAGGTTCTGTGGTTGAAACTGTGCCAGACTCTTAGTCCACTTTTTCTTTTTCTTCTGACACCATGTGATATTTCTGAGGCTTGATCTCTTTGTGAACGAGCTTTAATGACACACTTCTGTCATGAACATGCTGCACAACAACCTGCACTAACTATGTGTCTGAGCTCATCATTACTACAGCTGCCTGTGAACACAGCCTTTAATACATCACAGGAAAGACTTGAACTGTGTGTGTGTTTGTGTAAACAGCTTATTTCATTCAATAATATAATAATAACAATAATATATAATATTAATATTGTCACATAACCTTATCTCATCGATCCATAATCATCATTGTTTGGTTAAATTATTAAACATTCACTGTTCATTTTTTAAACAAGAAAACTTTAAACTGCTTTTGAAAACATTTATTATTTTCCAGTAACAAAACTCCTGGAATAGAATTCCATGCAGCCATGGCTCAATAAAATACAGTTGGTTGTATTTGATTAGTTCTGATGAAGGCTTCAGAGGTTTGTCTCGAACAATAACTGTGTTTATTTGAGAAAAATTATCATTTACTATAAAAGACTTCTGGAGTTTTTGTTCCAATAATATTTCTAATGAAAGTAAATAAAAATACTTGAGTCTCTTTTACAGTTAACCAGGCCATATTATTATACACAGTCCTTCCATTGGTTGTGTTTGGACATCCCATAATAATGATATGCTGTGTTGTGAGCGAGCTGCAGCTGTGGAAGTTCTTTTCTCTTGTATTTGACCAAACGACTGAAACATAATCCAACTAAGAAAGTCCTAATGATTGAACAAGTTTAATAGTGTCCATCCTCCAACCCAGACAGCTTCCACAGTTCCACCTGACAGCATCATGTCTTCTACTTGTTCACTCACATTGTTTTCTGATATTAACTCTAATATAGGCTTCACTTTGAACAAATATGTTGAGCACTAACATACATTTAGTTTTTTCACTGTTAATGACTCATTTATTTCCTCTGATCCACTGTGAAACTAAAGCAACTCCTTCTTTAAGATGTTCTTGAGTTGAGCTGCTGTTTGTGCAGATGCATTCATCCCAGTGCACTGTAGTGTCACATTTAACACTACTGTGTTCAATCCATGTGTGACACAAGGTTAGAGGGAAACATGTTTGTCTGATGGAAACTCCAACATCATGAGGCTCATGAAGAGAGCCTTTGTTGAACAAATAAACAAAAACTGATGTGACTTTCTAAAGTGAATTGTTGTTGTAGTTTAATGTGAGTTTAGTGTAAAATCCTGTAAAAGTGTGGTAAATGGACTGGAGCTCAGAGCTGCATGTGATCTGAGTGAACTTCTGCTGAAGTTCAGATTGATAAATGTCAGAGACACATGTTTGATAAATGAGGCTCAAAGAGTGCTTCAGGAGGAACAATGAGATGTAAAAGAAAAGCTTGTGTGGATCAGACTGATGTAATGTCTCTGTTTTCCTTCAGACTGGATCCTGCTGGAGTCCACTGCCTGAGTCCAGGTCCAAGGAAGTGTAAGTGTGACAGTCTCATTGATTTAGACCAAGACATCTCTGAACCACAGGCTTTGCTCTAAACTCACAGAAAGATTTCAAAGCTTCAGAAATATTGGAGAAGCTCAGTTTGTCTTTTTGTACAAACTGTAGATGTTTCTTCTCTTCCACTTGATGTAAAGTGAGAAATAATGATTGTAAATGCTGTCATTGATGTGTCACTGAGCCTGACCTTTTGTTGACTCAGACAAACCCTATTCATTACTGGACTTACTGGACTTACAATGGGATCTGTCTCTGTCCAAACTCTGAGCCAGACACAAATTCAGGGACAAAAGTCATGTCTTTTCCACATTGTCCTGAAAAGTGTGTGTGTGTGACTCTGAGACAGTGATGGTTGTAAAAGTGATGCAGCAGTAGGATTTTTTTCTTTGGAGACTAGAGTCTTGGAAAACTCCTCAGAATCTTTTGGAACTTGTAAACTTGTTCTATTAGACAAGTAATATTTACAATTTAATTTTTAACAGGGGTGCAGCGCTTTCTGAGTCATTAGAAATCTCCAGTCAGTACTTTGTTTTTCTTTAGCCCAAGCATAAACTCTTATTTTCAAAAGTTCAGACAGATCCCAGGAAAACCAGGGAATGTGGAGACCTTTAACTCTAAATTAAGGTGGTGTAGCAGGCCCCAGCAGTAGCACAGGCCCGAGGTCTTGAAGCAGGCTCCAGCCAGAAGAAGATTCAAGCAGAGGCAGAGGCCCGGTTATTTGACATTACTGTGAAGTTTACGCTTTAAAGAACTAAATGCTTTCCTTCAAGTACATGTGTCCCCGCGGTCGCAAGGGAGGTGAGTTCCTTTATCGCCGCTTGCGGCTTTAATTTATTATTACTTTTGTCAGAATAAAGTTTTTTCTGTGACCATTGTGAGTTTTTCTTTCATTGACCAAAGGGTAGCAGCAATTTTGTCCACATGTGTAGATCTGAGCCAGACAACAGCTCTTTAAATGGAATCAACTCTGTTTTCATGCATCTATTAATAATCAGTGTCATAATCAACACTGTTCTGAAGCTCATGGCTGTGTGAGCCATACTTACACTTTGTTTGAGAAGCTGTAAGGATGCTTATTGTCTGGTGGCTTTTGAGAGTCAGCCATAGGTCCTTAGTGTTAAATCTATCAGACACATAGAAAAGAGCCAGGACAATGCTGGTGCTTAGTTTATTCTGAGAAACAAGGCATTATGGGAAGGAGAAGCCTGTATAAAAACATGTGTCATGGAGCTCATTGATGTGTGATTGTGTCTTAACTCTTTCCTGAGGCTTGGACAGCAGTGACCTTTTACTGTGTCGTCCACACGAGTCAGAACTGAATAAACTCCTGTGTAGTGACGTCAGAGGCTGGAGCTTTAGGAGCTGCTTTATGTCCTACAGCAATAAACAGTAGAAGAAGAGTTTAAAGCTCCTCCAAACACAAGTCTTTCTTCTAATATGACTTTTCCATCAAACAGAACCTTGTACATTTGTGTTAATCTCATGTGTTCAGAGAGGACAGAGGACTAACTGCAGCTGTATTGTGTCTTCTCTCCATCAGATTTCTGTGAACTCACACTGGATCCAAACACAGCTCACAGACTCCTCAAACTGTCTGACAACAACAAGAAGGTGACACTTGTGAAAGAGAAGCAGCCATATCCAGATCATCAGGACAGATTTGAGATCTGGGAACAGCTTCTGTGTTCGACTGGTCTGACTGGTCGCTGTTACTGGGAGGTCCAGTGGAGCGGAGGGGTTTCTATATCAGTGTCTTACAGAGGAATCAGAAGGAAAGAAGGCATTAATGACTGTGTGTTTGGAAACAACGATCAGTCCTGGAGTCTGTCCTGCTCTAAAAGTTTTTACTATGTTTGGCATAATAACAACCGAACCCCCCTCCCTCACTCCTCGTCCTCTTCTGGGACAGTAGCAGTGTATGTGGACTGTCCTGCTGGCTCTCTGTCCTTCTACACAGTCTCCTCTGACCAACTGACCAACCTCCACACCTTCAACACCACATTCACTCAGACTCTGTTTCCTGCATTTAGATTCTGGTCTGTTGACTCCTCAGTGTCATTGTTAACTCTGTGGGACTGAGAGTGTCCTCTTGTAGAGAAACATCCTCACTGCTGATCAGATAGTCCAGTCTACCTGACCTCACACACTCACACATGTTAGAAAAGATGATAAAAGACTCCAAACACACTTAAATGATCAGAGATGGACTTTGTATTTTGAGTTGGAGCTGGTCTGATTGGATAAAACAGAGGAACAGTTCTTTTCCAGTTTCTTTGACAGAGACAGATCCCACACAGAAACAAACTGATGACATCAATCTCATGTTGGTCTCATTGTGTTTGTAGAGAAGGATCAATCACAGCATTTGTCTCCACAAGTGCTTCTGTACACTTCATTAATATAAAGGTGGATTTGAAATATGACACAGATAAATGTGATTTGGGTTGAAATCCTGTGAGAAATGACAATAAAGTGAAATGAGAAAACACTCCACAGTAACGGCCTCATTCCTGCTGCTGTTCATGTGGAACCTGTTATTATTGGATTTATGGACATGTGTCACGTCTTACAAAACCACTATATTGTCCCCAAAATGTAGAAAAGCACTTCAGCTGAACTCATCACCTTCCCACAATGCACCACGAGTCTTTGTAAAATAAGTCCAATACGAGAGGAAGTGCTTAGAGACGGAGGTTTTCAGTTTAAATCCAAGAGTATGTTTGTTCTATCAATGGAAATATTCTATTGTGATATTGTTTGTCTCATAAATGACACAGTTGAGTTTTCAGTTGGTGTTGCTGAGGTTTTAACTCAGTTGTCATCACCATTTACTGAGACTATATTAAGTTGAGCTGTAAATAAATGTGTCAAATATGATCTGAGCTTTTCTAAATCACTTAAACACAACACACTGCATTCATCAGAAAAGACATATGTTTATGTCACTAATTCAACTGTTCACAACTGCTTAGAACAAACACAACTTAAAGAAAACATTTCCATTAAAAGTGTGATTTTATTTGGATTGAAAAAGGGGGCGGGGCTTTTGAAGCTGCAGCTCGGCCACTTGAAGCCTGTTCCAAAAGACGCTCATGTGGAGTTGGACTCTAGCCTTGACTTCAGACCTGACTCTGGAGCTGCCTCTGAAGGAAGGATCCTGAGGCTGTTGCACCAAGAGAGTTGAACAAACTCAGAGTTGAGTAAGTTTGGTCCAAACCAAACAAATCCAAACCTGGGAACTTTGGCCTCAGCCGGAAAAATCTATGAGAGGTTATTGGAAAGGACAATGCAGCCGATGGTTGGGTCATGAACAAGAAACTGGATACAAGCGGCCAAAATGAGCTTTCTCTTCAGGGCGGCAGGGCACTCCCTTACAGATTGGGTGAGGAGCATAAGTAGAGCCACTGCTCCTCCACATCGAGAGGAGTCAGCTGAGGTAACTCTGGCATCTTTTGTTATTTTTTTATTTCTTTAGGACAGCGTACAATGTACATTAAGCCAGAGCAGAGATTCTTGAACCAGATTATATCTTAACAGCTCATTTCCATCTATTGTACATGTTTTAGGTGGTGGAGAAACCAGAGGACCTGGAGGAAACCTACACAGACACAGGGAGAACATGCAAACTCCACACAGAAAGGGACTGACCTGGATGGTAATTGAACCCTAGACCTTTTTCCTATCTGGCCAGAATGCTAACCAATCTGCCAATCCCACCGGGTCGAGACCTCTCAGTGGGAGTGGCACGACTCTTGGCTGGCCTGGGAACGCCTCGGTAACCCCCCGGAAAAGCTGTCGGAAGTGTCTGGGGAGGTGGAAGTATGGGCATCTCTAATTAGACTGATGTCCCGGCCCGGCTATGCTGTGGAAGATGGATGAATGGATAGTTCAACTTTCTCTCTAGCCCAAGTTTATATTTTAACTGATGATCACTGGGTGTGGCCTGTGCAGTCAACAGCCAATAGCATTCAACCGGGAGGACAAGTGGGCGGGGCAATTTCTGTTGACAAACAAAAGTATGATTTTGACTCAAGTAACATTTGAAAATGTGTAAATGAGAGTGACTTTGAGACATCGGTGTTTAAAGTGTGGGTTCACACCAACAAGATCCTGGTTCCATCCTTTCTATGTGGACTCTGGCCACAGCAGCAACAGCATTAAGACTTCTATTTGCTCCACTTCTTTGTCCAAGAAATCAGAAGTTACTCAGCAGTAAGTCGTCTTTTCACTCAACATTTTCTTACCTTTCTTTAAGTCCTCATTGGACTTGTTCTGTCCAAGAGTGTTGGACTGTGATCCTCCAGAGGCTCATAAAGGTTCATTATTCATTTGTGAATCTGTGTAAAGTGCTGCCTCTTTAACTGGATGAACCTGATGGAGGCTGAGGCCAGTGGATTTATTCCAGAACAATCCACGTGACACTGAAGGCCTTTTATTAAAGATGTGTGGCACTGCGCAGCTCGTCTCTGAAACATGACGCTGTCCGCAGCAGAAAACTCAGCTCATACATGTGTCTATTCTACAGTGGCTCCAGTCATTCGACTTCCTCTTTTAGCACAAGTCACAATCACAAAGACGCCTGATGAAGAGGCAGCAGGAGGAGGAAGAGACACAGCAGGGCCTTTGAGTAAACCTTACAGTAAATGTGTTCTGAACTAAAGATGGAGGTCAGTTTGTTTCAGCTGCTCTCTTCAGGGTCACCACAGCACTTCCTTCATATGTTTAGTCTGACACAGGTTTTTACGCCCGATGCTCTTCCTCAACACACCTCTTCATTTATCCGGGCTTGGGACTTGTGTCTGGAGTCGGGCCAAATCCGGTCCTTTGTGAACGACATGAGGTCCTCACACAAAGAGTCCTTTATAATAAAGTCATTCATAATAATAAGTCCTAGACTCATGGGACGAGTGTTTATTATTGGCTTTGGTCTGAAGTGGTTTGAAGCTAAAATGTCAAATAAAACCTGACGGAGACTAAAGAATGAAAGTGTGTCCAGGACTGAAGTCTACAGTAAATCTATCAGAGGCACATCTATTGGGGAATTAAAGGTCAACTTTGGTCATAAATATCCTGCCTTTCTGTAAAAACAAGGCAAATATGAAAATGAGAGGCTCTTCTATATAAAGCTGTTCAACAACACTTAGTCTGTTTATCAGAGGGACGTTTGGGGACATTCACTTTGAGACGATGAAAGCTGTCTTTTTTGGAGCTTCCTTTATTGTCCATGACCTGGATGAGTGAGAACCTCCACAGACAGCAGCTGGAGGAGCATTAGTAGGAGCTCATAGTCGGGACAGAAGCAGCAGAGGTCAATCTGAGTCTGAGTCTAAAATGTGCCTCAGAGGATGTTAATAATGTCTTTATGAACCAGGTTTATTCCAGCTCTGTTCTGACCTTTGAATATTCTGCACAAAGTCTTTTCTTCCTGAACAAAGACAAAGAAAGACTCCAGATGGATTTGTCTGAACTAAAGTGCATCTGTCAGAAGTCTTCAGTGAGTTTTGTGTCAGAGCCGTCAGAGCCTCAGCAGCAACATCTACCAGAACATTCTCATTATTGTCCCAGATTCAATTGTTACAAACATCATTTTACGAGTTAATGTTTACAATAATAACCTGTATTTGGCGAGACTAACTTCCTCAGACCTCTTTCTGATAAAGAAGATCTTTTTGCTGTTCACCAAACATTCCTCCCAAGACTTAACACTGATCTACAGGCCTTTGTAGAAGGTTGTAAAGACCTCTGAGAACAGAAGCAAATAAAACTCCAAACCAGATGTGGTTCTTAGGAATGATGTCAAATCCAACAAAGCAGCCAGAGAACCTTCAGGTAAAACAAGTACATGTTTATGCTCTAAATATTGAGACCAGAGCAGTTCTAGTGTCCTCTGTTTTTAATTGTCAGGATATTCATGAGCCAGACATCGACTGGAGGTTACTGTTGAATACAGACGATGGAGGAATAATTGTGGTCCTGGAATTTGATCTTCCCCTGACTGAAGAGCAGCATGCTGGACTAGAGCTATTGTTGGCTCCAAATTTAAGAGCCACAAACACCCGGGACCTTTACCTAATGTGTAGAGAATATGGAAATGAGGTCTTGTCTGGTTACATTAGAATTAAACTATTACAAAAGTTTTATTTATTTTTATTAAAGCAAACAAGAAAACATTTACAACTTGTCTTTTACAGATTCTTTTATCGACGTGTACAGCTGTCCATCCCAAACAGAGAAACTTGGATCATCTCCTGCATTTGTCTTTTGAACAGAACAGCCCAAACTCCAAATAATACAGTTAACTATGAGGAAATGATTAGAAACAATGAGACGTTCATCTTTGAGGTTAATGTGATCTGAAAACTAGTTTAAATGAAAGAGAAACAGTAATCTTAATGTTTAACTCTATTGAATCTTTGTTGAGATTGTTAATGTTTCTAGTGACGACTAAAGTCAAACCCCTTGGACTGCCTGTGTGAGGTTCTCAGAATCAGTGCAAGTGTTTAAGTGCATTATGGGTAATGTAATGGCAGTAGAGCATGCATCGACGATTGGAAAACAGAGTGTGTTGTTCATATCGTGAGTCGCAGTCATGGTCAAAGTTTACTGTTATTTAGTCTCTTTCCCGTTCCGTCTCTACCAATGGAACATGTGTCTGGCCTGAAATCCATCGAGAAAAGCATTGGATCAAGCTCTTCCTCCTTCCTCATCTTCGGTCCCTGTAAAAGAATCAACTTTCAACTACAGTGCTGGCAAAAGAATGATGCCACATCTTTACGGTTTCTGCATTTGACACGATTAATACGTCAAAGAAAAGGAGCAGAAGACAAAGATACAAACCTTGGTCTTCCAGCTTCTGCAAGAAGTCCTGCAGAAAGTTTATTATTTAGTATTCCTTCTGCCGTCTCATTGAGCCCTCTCGCTGAAGTGAGGACAGAGAGCTTGAAAATAAAGTCTGAATCCACCTTAAATCAGGGATTCAATCAAATATTAAAGAATAAAGTTAAATGAACACAAACATGCTTTACATTTTACAGTGAACATGTGACGTAGCTCTTTAGGTCTCCAGGAACAAAACGCTGCTGGAACAGCTGATGGTGTTGTGCCAGTTCTTTGTCAAATCCATAAATGTCTGGTCCTTGGTGGATCTGATTAAGGATGGAATCAGCCTCACAAGTGAACGCAAAGTGAAGGCACTAACACAGAATATGAAAAGGCTTCATTAGTTAGTCTTTTAAATGTTGATGAAAAAGGATTGAGGTTACCTGTTAGCACAAGTTATTTCATAAATAAAGGCACAGACTTGAATTTGTTTTCCTGATAATCTGTGATACTATATTTGGGGTTTTGTTTTTCTCTGCATCTCCTTCAAATAAATGTGACTGAATGCCACGCTTCATTTCTGTAAGGAGGAAAAGACATTGTGCTAAAGAGGATTTCATTATTTGTTACGTCCCTCGATGAGGAATACAAACCTGTGAGGAATTCTTTACCAAGCCTTTTCTCCAATAAAAGAGAGTGGAAGGGGTTCTTTGGAGAGGCTTGCTTCTGTCTGGACCACTGCTTAAGACCCTCTGATAAAGCTCCTCTCTCGTCACATTTATATGAAATGTTTTGGATTTGTCGGCCTTTTCTCCAAGAGACTTTAGGATGTCTGAGAAACTAACAAATGACAACAATATAATCTTTAAAAGACAAAGTCACACAAAGAGAAGAGCTGCTCTGGGGCTGATTCCAGTCTGATGCTGTTGATGTGGACAGATGCATATAAAGATCAAATTCATTTTTTTAAGGACATGGTCAAAGGGAAGGTCATGTGAAAGACAAATCTAATTCTATATTGAATGAAATGTAGTCAGTCCCTCTCCTCTCCCACATATGCTGCATGGATATGAATGTAATCTTTTCACATAATGGGCCAGACACCCATTAAAGACACAGTTTCAAGCAAACACAAAGAGATCATCAGAAGAACCCCAATAACAACTTGACTAAGCAGTAAACATCAAGGTAGTTTGATCTTGTTTGTGTAAGATGTGACAGTGCATGTTTCTTTGTTGAAATCCATACATCTACTCTAAAGATGAACCAAACAACACTCTACATTTACACTGTAAATACTGATGTCCAGAAGAAATGGAATGGTTAATGTCTGTGATTATCTTACATTGATCTCAGAGTCCACTGGATAACTGCACATTGATAAAGCCCGCTCATATTCTTACATTGACAGCTGAGTCATTTGATGAAGGAAGATGTGTTGGATAACTTCTTCTTTATCATCCTCCAAGTCCAGTATTTCATGGTAGGTCTCTAAAACAAGGGCAAACAGAAGAGGTTTGTGAACAGTTACAGGCAGTTAGCAGACAAGCATCTTTGTATTTGTTTTCAGATTCTGTCTGTGTTTCAAATGTGCAACATTCACATCATCAACTTAATCTTTAGTCGTTTTGAAACAAGTCAGAACTCTGCTCTGAGTCTGGTGTAAGCCTCGTGTTTGAGAGAACACTTGCTTCAAACACCTTTTTCTTTGGTCAATCCTTTGCTTCTAATCTCTTCTGTAGACACCTAATAAATAAATCAGTATTTTACACAGTTTTTAAAAATAGAAGGCCATTTAAAGAAAATACTTGCTGTGACTCTTTGCTTTCTTTCCAATAGGTCTTGATCTAGAGGTTGAAGGCCCAGGAATCTGGTCAAAAACATGTGTTTCTTCTGTTTTAATGAAAGGATTGTTTGAATTGCCTTTAAATCCCTCGAACAAGAAACATCTTAGATAAAGTGTTCAAACTTACCGAGGACGTTTTTCCTTTTGGAAAGACTGTCTTTCTGCTTGGAGGGTGTTACAGTTTTTCAGTAAGAAAAGTTGTCAAATTGTCAACAAGCCTTTTCTAAGAAAGGGTCATTATTGTGTGTGTGTAATCAATAACAGGAAGTGCTGTAACTGTCATGTTGCTGCACCCAGCAGGACATGTCAATCCCAAGTGTTTATCTTAACTCACAGTTCCTGTGTTTAGACAAGGTGCAGAGAGAGATAACTCCTAAAATGTACTAACTTTTAAAATGTACTGGTTTTTGTAACTAACGGCCAAAACCCGCCCTGTGAGGTTGGGGGGAGGCAGACTGTGTTTGAGTTTCAATAAAAGGCAGGGGGGAACAATTGGACAGTCGGAGATTCTGTAGTGAGCAGAGCACTACAGAGATGAAACGAGTGTTTCTATATTGCTCCCCATGCATGTTAAAACTTAAGGATGTGTCTGACATTATTTAATTCACAATTGGTTGAAGGTTGATCTCTAGAGAAATCTGATTGTCTCTACACTGTTTTGTGTATTGATTCCTTGACAGAGGGAGATAAACGTATTAGATAAACTTATTTCAAAAATATATACAGTTGTATAAAATACAAAAGTCACTAGAGACAATGGCCCTGCTCTTGTAAAGAAAGATGGCTGCACGTTTAGCAGAGCAGTGTTGCATGAGCTAGTGTCAAATCAAACCTGATGAAGACTAAAGAATGAAAGTGTGTCCAGGACTGAAGTCTACAGTAAATCTATCAGAGGCACATCTATTGGAGACTTAAAGGTCAACTTTGGTCATAAATATCCTGCCTTTCTGTAAAAACAAGGCAAATATGAAAATGAGAGGCTCTTCTATATAAAGCTGTTCAACAACACTTAGTCTGTTTATCAGAGGGACGTTTGAGGACATTCACTTTGAGACGGTTGGGACTGTTTTTTGGGACAGTTTTGGGAAACTGATGAAAAAAGTGCGTGTGGAACTTTAAAGTCTGTGAGTGAGGAGTCATTTTCTCAAAGTGTCCTCGTGTGGAGCTCTGAGGCTTCACAGGAATAACGTCCCAGAGTTCAAAGGCAGTCAGGGCCTTTCTGTGGAGACTGTCAGCCTCAGTAATAACAGTAGGAACAGTAACAGAGGCTAATAAAGGAAGAAAAGGAAGGAGGCTGGACAGAGTTTAAAGTAGAAGACGTTTCATCGCTCGTCAAACGGACTGGACATTCAAGAAGTGACAAAAGAACATGTCCAGAGGCCTGACCTGGATGAGAGAGAACCTCCACAGACAGCAGCTGGAGGAGCATTAGTAGGAGCTCATAGTCGGGACAGAAGCAGCAGAGGTCGGGGGCTTTGAGCACAATCTGAGTCTGAGTCTAAAATGTGCCTCAGAGGATGTTAATAATGTCTTTTATGAACCAGCTTTATTCCAGCTCTGTTCTGACCTTTGAATATTCTGCACAAAGTCTTTTCTTCCTGAACAAAGACAAAGAAAGACTCCAGATGGATTTGTCTGAACTAAAGTGCATCTGTCAGAAGTCTTCAGTGAGTTTTGTGTCAGAGCTGTCAGAGCCTCAGCAGCAACATCTACCAGAACATTCTCATTATTGTCCCAGATTCTGCCAAAGTCCCATCCAGCGCCTCTGCTGGTGACGCACTGCTGTGCTTCTTTGTCCACATCAGACTTTTCTCAAAGAGACGCTGGAGTTTCTTTTAGTGTTTCTGTTTCCTTCTGTTACTGTTTATTCTTCTACATTTACATTTTTTATGATCCACAAATGTGTGACTTTTATAAAGAAAGAAAGAGGAGCAGGAAATGGAAATAACACTCTTTCACTTGAATTCTTCTCAATCATTGTCAGACACAGGTTTAATACGAGGACAGCGCCCCTGATGGACATAAAGGAGTTGTTCTCACACAAACTAAAAGAGTTCCGAGGTTTTCACTGAAGACAGTTGTTGACTCAAACGTTCAGCCTGTTTCAGAAGAGCTTAGTTTCAGAGACAAATGTAAAGAGTCATGTTCATTTTGATGATCATGAATGTGATCTGTGTGGATTTCAAGTCTTTCCATCAGTGACCTACAGCTGTAGTTCTACTGCTCCACCTCCAGGGCGTGGCTTTGTGTTTGACAGCTGCTGATGTTGTGAAGGCTTTGATCTTCTGCAAAAGGCTTTATTCACTTTGATCTCAGGTCTTTGACCAAATCAAACATCACAAATATATTTGTGTGAAAATGAATCTGAGAGTGCTCCTTCACCACAGTTGGACTTTTCCACTTGTCTCTGTTCAGGCTTGGAGCAGGACTCTGAGCGCCGCCTACAGGGAGCACAGAGAACTGCAGCCTGACTCCTGACAGGGCCTGAACAGGAGGTCAGAGGTCACTTCAGTAATGTTAGGTGCTTGTATTATTTGATTCTTTGGACTTGACTAATGTTCTCTGTTAATGAGCTCAGTGTCAGACATGTCCCTCACATTTATTGATCTCTTCAGCTTCATGTCACATTTGCGATGTTTGGAACAAGACAAGAGCTGTGAGCATGTTCAGCTTCTATATGATACCAGCTGGTTTGTTGCTGATGACAGTCTGTTGGATTTATAATTCTTAAAGCAGCTTTTTGCAGAAGAACACTTGGTTTTATTATAGTTTTGTCTGTATTTCCCAGATCTCTACAATATGTCATGTGTGGCTCTATTAGAGACTGCTCCAACAGAGTAATGTGAGCAGAACGCCTGGTGGACCTGAGAACTCTAGCTGCTGACCTTTGAACCAAGAAATAAAGCACTGCAATAATCCAGACGTGATGTGATTAATGCATGAATTAAGATTTCAGCAGCAGCTCGAGTGAGCCAAGATCAAAGATGTGTAATATTGTAAAGATGTAAAAAAGAGTTTTTAACGACACAAGAGAGATGAGAGGGAAAAGATAACGTTGAGTCAAAGGCGGCAGGATGTATTGGATCACTTCTGACAGCGTGTGAGAGCGGTGCTGAGAGTGAAAGCACAGGACCAGTTTGTTGAGTCGAGTCAGCTGACATCAAATGTGCTTTTGAGTGACTTGAATGAGGGCTGTCTTTAACAATGGATTCAGTGATTGACTTGAGTTTGTCTGAAAAGAATGAGAAAAGCTCTTGAGCAGCACATTGGAGCCAGAGAGAACATGTTGTGGAGGTTTACAGATGTTTACCAGAGTAAACAGTGCTTTAGGCCTGCACATGGAACTCTTAATAGTAGAAGAGAAAGAAGAGGATGGAGCAGCTTTGAGGGATGTCAGGTGTTGATCCAACACTCCTTAAAAGCCACAGAGTGTTCAATGAGTCCAGATTTCCTGAACAGTCTTTCCAGACGACCTTTAGCTTTCATCGCTCAAGTTCAGGAGTGAACCAGGCTGAGACATGGAAGAAGGAACTGGTCTAGTTTTAACACCAGCATGCTTCTCACTGCAGTCCCTCCCACCTGTGGAGTCAGTGTGAAGCCCCTCCCACCTGTGGAGTCAGTGTGATGCCCCTCCCACCTGTGGAGTCAGTGTGAAGCCCCTCCCACCTGTGGAGTCAGTGTGAAGCCCCTCCCATCTGTGGAGTCAGTGTGAAGCCCTCCCATCTGTGGAGTCAGTTTGAAGCTCCTCCCACCTGGCCTGCAGCCAACACAGGTGTGTCTCTGAGTCACTCCAGGAAGAAACACACAAACAAGTCTTTTCCTTCAGTGGCACACTTTTCTCTGGGACACTTTGGACACTTTGGATCCACTCAGGTTTGACCAGTTTGATTCTTTTCAACAGCACTCTGCTCTGGCTTTAGTCCTGGCTTTAGTCCTGACTTTAGACCTGCTTTAGTCTGGCTTTAGTCCACATTTAGTTCAGGCCTGAGTTAGTCCTGGGTTTCTTCCTGGTTCTAGGCCTTGTTCAAAACTGTTTTAGTCCTGCTTTAATCAGGTTTGGACTGGATTTAATCAACCTGTAGTTTGTGTTTAATAAGGTTTGGGTTCAGTTCAGGTTTAGTTCTGACTTTAGACCTGCTTTACTCTTGTATTAGACCAATGGTAGTTTAGTTCTGATTTATTCTTGATTATTGATTATTGGCTTTAGCCTTGGTTTAATCAGGTTTTGTTTTAATTGATGTAAACATTGGTTTAATAATTTTTAATGCTAGTTAATAACAATTTTTTTTTCTGGTTTTGATGTTTTTATTTTTAGCTGTAGTGGCTGCTCTGTGGCTGTAGGGGCAGTATTTATGGTTTATGACTGAAGAATAAAATTAATCTACATGTGCTTTACACACAAATGTAAATGACACAAAAGTTGAAGCAAAGAACAAAGTTTGAAAAATAAAAATAAAGAAATAGTATAAAAATGTTTTTAATAATGTAGATTTTGTAAAGTGTATATTTCCACATCATCGTCACATGAAGGTGTTGTCTTTACAACAGCATCATGTGACACTTCTGTCGAAGGCTACAGGAAGTAGTCTAAACTAGTTGAGCAGGTAAAGCCACATTTTTTCCTGTTTGTTCAGAAGTGTTTCTTTAAAATATTCTGAACCTGAAGACAGAAGGAACTTATACCAAAGGTGTATTTTTCATGAAAGTAACAGTTGTTGAACAGTTTTGTAATATTTGAAAACTGAGGGAGCAGAAGAATGTCTGTAGAAAGAAAACACCTGCCTCCACTTTTACACAAAGAACTTTTGTTTTCATTTAATACATTTAAATGTTTTATTTATATCCTTCCTCTTTGTCCCGTTAGGGGTCTCAGTGACTGGAGCCTATCCCAGCAGCTTTGGGCCTGAGGGGGTTCATCCTGGACAGTGGACAGTTAGTCTCAGGGTTAACATTTAGAGACAGACACCATTTACTCTCACACTTTAGAGTTGACCTGTACATGATGTGTTTAGGCAGTGGGAGAAACCGGAGTACCTGGAGAGAACCCACAGTAACATGAGGAGGACATACAGACTCCTCACAAAAGGCTGGAGTTGTCTGAGGACATTTGAGTCGGCCGGGTTTGAACCCACAACCTTATTGTTCTAAAGCAGCCACATATAACTTTATCTTCATATTCATATTCTTTCTCATATTTCTAACGGCAGTAAATGTGTTTAATTTAAAGTCTATCTAAAAGAAGAGTGTGTCCTTGTGTTAAAGTCTGTTGTAAACTTGGAGCAGACTCTTATTATTGGCCCTGTTTCCTGCAGGAGGCTCCACCAATCAGAGTTTAAATCTAAACACTCCTGATGTTATGGGAATTGTACATCTCCATTAATGTTATACATTATGCTCTCACTCCTGCTCCAGTTCACATGCTTATCCACACACAAGTATGACTTAATGTCTTCAGCTATATCTACATCAGTTTGCACTACATCTAATCACTGTACAAGGACACTCTGTCCTGTACACTTAGACACACATCTCTGACTGACACGTCAGCTCAATACACGTCCATCCACGACCCTGGAGCTGGGGCTGGCACAATGTAAACCTATAAAGCCTCATGTATTGTTTACACTTTAAGCAAAACCCTCCGTGTACCATTGTTCATGTGTGTCCGTTTGCTTCTCTTTGCAAAGATTAAACCTGTCTATTATTTACGCCGTCTCCATCGTCTGCTCATTTAATCCGTAACCAAAAATTCTCTTAACACCTGAACACAATCTGAGTCGTCCTCCATAGAGCTGGTTTAGTTTAGTGTTGGGCTGCAGTGACTGGTCTGTGTCTGTAGGGGCAGTGTAGGACAGAGGAAAGGATTAATGAGTGTCCTTTACAGTTTGTTCACTTTGTGTCATTTTGTAGGGCTCTGGACTGAACATGGATCAGAGTGAGCACAGACAGGACGGAGCCCCTCCTCTAAAACCACTGACCCCCAAAGCACAGAGGTGAGATGAAGATCTCTAACGGTCCACCACTGTTCTCCAGGTGAGAGGTCAGCACTAAAACCACTGCACCATCTTTATCCACAGACCTGCTCCTGGGCCCAGCTGTGTCTCCTTTAAAAGTGATCGATCCAAGGATCGACAGATTGACTTTAAAACAGAACATGGTCCACAGTAAGTCATCGTCAGAACACTTTAGAAGAACAACTATTGGGGGTTAATGAGGAGGCTCAGCCAACAACTCTGTCAAGTGCTTGTGTTTCTTTTACTCTCTGGTCACCAAAGCACACAGTAAATGAGAGTGTAAGACTTTCAATCATGCAGTGTTAGAAATGACACAGGATCTGTCGACACAGAGTAAACTGCTTTAGTTTGTGCAAGAAAAAGATAAAAGTGCCAAAAGACAAAAATAAAAGCTGAATGTTTTCAATGATTACTATACTTTTATTTTATGAACCACCTGTGTCCTTCAGGAGGGACAGGTCTTTGGGAAAACCAGGACGTAGGAGTCCATCACTGCAAGAGAAAGGTTTACTAAAACCCTTTCTTCAATGAGACCTGACACTGAATATCAAGAGTTACACAGTTCAGGGCTGAGAGTTATGTGTCTGAAAATGAAACAGAGAAATAATTTTTGTTGTGTCCTCATCCACAGAGTGAAGCAGCAGGGGTCAGAGGTCATCAGTGATCAACATCAGACACAGCTGGACTCCATATTTATGGTCTGTCATTCACTAAAGTTTGGAAATGTATAAATGAATGAGAACTTGTTTTTACACAGATCTGAACACTGACTGCATTTGTGTTGTTTATAATGTATCTGCTTAGCTTCTGGAGGAGAACATCTGCACTTTTGTCAAGAAGGAGCTGAAGAAGCTCCACAAGGTTCTGAGCACAGATTACCCAGAATGCTTAGAGCATCTGAAGGATGAGGATGAAGAGCAGAGGAGCAGCAGTGAGGCTTTTCTGAAGATCACACTGAACTTCCTGAAGAGGATGAAGCAGAAGGAGCTGGCTGAGCGTCTGTGGAGCAGTAGGACCATTTAACACATTTAACAAGAGGCTCACAGTCATTTTATATTCTCTGAGACTCATGGCTTTATCTGTTGTCTTCATTCAGGAAGTTCTCCTGGAGATTTTCAAAGTAAACTGAAGTCTAACCTGCAGCAGAAGTTTCAGTGTGTGTTTGAGGGCATCACTAAAGCAGGAAACCCCACCCTTCTGAACCAGATCTACACAGAGCTCTACATCACAGAGGGAGGGGCTTCAGAGGTCAACCAGGAACATGAGGTCAGACAGATCGAAACAGCCTCCAGGAAACCAGGCAGACCAGAGACAGCCATCACATGTGAAGACATCTTTAAAGGCCCAGCTGACACAGATGGACCAATCAGAACAGTGCTGACAAAGGGAGTGGCTGGCATCGGGAAAACAGTGCTCACTCAGAAGTTCAGTCTGGACTGGGCTGAAAGCAAAGCCAACAGGACATACAGCTGCTGTTCCGTTCACTTTCAGAGCACTCAATGTGCTGAAAGAGACACAGTTCAGTTTGGTGCAACTTGTTCAACACTTCTTTAGTGAAACCAAAGAAGCAGGACTCTGCATCTTTGAAGACCTCCAGGTGGTCTTCATCTTTGACGGTCTGGACGAGTGCAGACTTCCTCTGGACTTCACCAAAACCAAGGCCCTGACTGACGCCACAGAGTCCAGCTCAGTGGATGTGCTGCTGGTAAACCTCATCAGGGGGACCCTGCTTCCCTCCGCTCGCCTCTGGATAACCACACGACCCGCAGCAGCCAATCAGATCCCAGCTGAGTGTGTCGCCGTGGTGACAGAGGTCCGAGGGTTCACTGACCTACAGAAGGAGCAGTACTTCAGGAAGAGGTTCAGAGACAAGGCCGACACAATCATCTCCCACATCAGGACGTCCCGAAGCCTCCACATCATGTGCCACATACCAGTCTTCTGCTGGATCACTGCCACAGTCCTGGAGCATGTGTTGAAAACCAGAGAGAGAGGAGAGCTGCCCAAGACCCTGACTCAGATGTACATCCACTTCCTGGTGGTTCAGGCCAAAGTCAAGAACATCAAGTATAAAGAAGGATCTGAGACAGACCCACACTGGAGTCCAGAGACCAGGAAGATGGTGGAGTCTCTGGGAAAACTGGCCTTTGAGCAGCTGCAGAAAGGAAACCTGATCTTCTACGAGTCAGACCTGAGCGAGTGTGGCCTCGACACCACAGCAGCCTCAGTTTACTCTGGAGTGTTTACACAGGTCTTTAGAGAGGAGCCAGGTCTGTACCAGGACAAGGTCTACTGCTTTGTCCATCTCAGTGTCCAGGAGTTTCTGGCTGCTCTTCACGTTCATCAGACCTTCATCAACACTGGGATCAACCTGCTCTCAGCACAAGCCCAAACTGCCACAAATTTAGTAGATCTTCATCAAACAGCTGTGGACCAGGCCTTACAGAGTCAAATGGACACCTGGACTTGTTCCTCCGCTTCTTTCTGGGTCTTTCACTGCCGACCAATCAGAGCCTTCTAAAGGGTCTGCTGACACAGACAGGAAGTAGTACCAATCAGGAAACAGCTGAGTACATTAAGAAGAAGATGAGTGAGGATGTGTCTTTAGAGAGAAGCATTAACCTGTTGCACTGTCTGAATGAACTGAATGACCGTTCTCTGGTGGAGCAGATCCAACAGTACCTGAGTTCAGGACGTCTGTCTGAAGCTGGACAGTCTCCTGCTCAGTGGTCAGCTCTGGCCTTCATCTTACTGTCATCAGAAGAAGCTCTGGATGTGTTTGAGCTGAAGAAATACTCTGCTTCAGAGGATGCTTTTCTGAGGCTGGTGCCAGTGGTCAAAGCCTCCAACAAAGCTATGTGTGTATTGTTTATTTTTAACTATATAGTATAAGAATTTTCTTCTACAGCTCACAACAGTATATTCTTTCAGACTGAGCAGCTGTAACCTGTCAGAGAGAAGCTGTGAAGCTCTGTCCTCAGTCCTCAGCTCCCAGTCCTCTAGTCTGAGAGAACTGGACCTCAGTAACAACGACTTGAAGGACTCAGGGCTGAAGATGTTGTCTGTTGGACTGAAGAGTCCTCACTGTAAACTGGAAAATCTCAGGTCTGACTGAATTTAATTATCCTTTTTTCCTCTCAAATTAATCGCTCATTTATTTTCTACGGCTTAGTTCCGTTAGGGGTCGCAGGTGACTGGAGTCTATCCCAGCAGCTTTGGGCTTTAAGCAGGTACACCCTGGACAATGGCCAGTTAGTCACAGGGTAAACATTTAGAGACAGACAGTCACAGACAACCATTCATTCTCACATTCATTTAATAGGGACACTTTAGAGTTGCCGATTACCACCTGTGGGGGGTGCTCTGGGAGTATGGAGTCTGGGGCCCTTTGCTAAGGGCTGTCCGGTCCCTGTACAACTGGAGCAGGATCTTGGTCCGCATTGCCGGCAGTAAGTCAGACCTGTTCCCGGTGAATGTTGGACTCCGGCAGGGCTGCCCTTTGTCACCGGTCCTGTTCATTATCTTTATGGACAGCCAGGGGCGAAGGGAGTCTGGTTTGGGGACCACAGGACCTCGTCTTTACTTTTTGCAGATGATGTTGTCCTGTTGGCTCCATCAGACCAGGACCTTCAGTGTGCACTGGGACGGTTTGCTGACGAGTGTGAAGCGGCTGGGATGAGGATCAGCACCTCCAAGTCTGAGACCATGGTTCTCAGTCGGAAAAGGGTGGCTTGTCCCCTTCAGGTTGGTGGAGAGCTCCTGCGGTCGATGTACCGGTCTGTCGTTGTAAAGAAGGAGCTGAGCTGTAAGGCAAAGCTCTCGATTTACCGTTCAATCTACGTTCCTGCTCTCACCTATGGTCATGAAGTTTGGGTCATGACTGAAAGAACAAGATCCTGGATACAGGCGGCCAAAATGAGCTTTCTCCGCAGAGTGGCGGGGTGCTCCCTTAGAGATAAGTGGAGGAGCTCAGTCACTCGGGCATCTGTTCGGATGCCTCCTGTGTTCCAGGCATGTCCCACTGGGAGGAGACCTCGGGAAGACCTAGGACACGCTGGAGGGACTATGTCTCTCGGCTGGCCTGGGAAAGCCTCGGTATCCCCGGAAGAGCTGGAGGAAGTGTCTGGGAGAGGAAAGTCTGAGGGTCTCTTCTCAGACTGCTGCCCCACGACCCGGTCCCGAATGAGCGGTAGAAGGTGGATGGAATAATAAACGCAATGTAGTGAACTAAATGTGCTGGAGTTTGACCTGTTAATGTTTAAACCTGTTACTGATGATCTGTATAATGTTGTGTGTTTCAGACTCTCAGGTTGTCTGATCTCAGAGGAAGGCTGTGCTTCTCTGGCCTCAGCTCTGAGGTCCAACCCCTCCCATCTGAGAGAGCTGGATCTGAGCTACAACCATCCAGGAGACACAGGAGTAAAGCTCCTGTCTGCTCTACAGGAAGACCCCCTCTGCAGACTGGACACTCTCAGGTATGGACCATATGTTGGTGAAAGACACAGATATGAACAGCCAGGCTGTTGTGTTTCCATTAAAAACAAGGGATTCAAGATTGTGGACAGTTAGGCTCCATGCTCCTCTTGTCACTGCTTTTAACACCAACCTTTCAGAAATCAGTTCAAGGCAGTGAGTACAGAAACCTGTCTACAAATCAAAAGCTTTAACATATAATATAATAATAAGGAGAAACAACAAAAATGTCTGCATGGTTCAAACATACAGTGAGCACACCTGCTACTTACTTGTTTGGTGTTTAAACATCTATAACTCTCTCCTCACAAATTTTGTAAACACTTGTGTAATGTCATGCACCAAAACAGATTTGAGTAGCAGGAAAAGAGACAGTGTTCGCTCTACAGTTTATCTCTTTCTCCTAGTCCTGTTAGCAGGAGACATCCAGCTTAACCCAGTTGTAGAGCATGATCTTAACCAACTAACCCTAACACTTTTAAAAACATACAATTACAGCTAACCTAATTAACCTGGCAGTGGTTAGCACGCCTGCCTCACAGCAAGAAAGTCCTGGGTTGGAATCCCATCCAGGACAGGGCCTTTCTGTGTGGAGTTTGCATGTTCTCCCTGTGTCTTCGTAGGTTTCCTCCGGGTACTCCGGTTTCTCCTACCACCAAAAAACATGTACAACACTCTCCCCAAACACACATGGGGCCAGGACTCCACTGCAAAAGAGATTTGTAATCTCAGTGGGACTATCCTGGTTAAATAAAGGTTAAATTAAAACAAAATAACCTGAGCCTAAACTCTATAAAACTGACAAATGCCTAAATGAGTTTAACAATAACCAAAAAGTAATGAGGCTATTAATTCCCCACCAAGACCAAAACTTGCCAATGAGTTAATAAAAACTACCTGGATGAAGTTTTCCAACATAATCAGGAGAATGATATACTCTCTGATAGACTGATATATTCTCTTCTACAATGAGTATTATTTTAGGAAGTTCTTAACACAAAGTAAAAAGTACAGCTCCCATGGGTGAGTGATACAGTGTGTAACGAACAGTCCGTTACAGAGAACTGTACTGGAGCACGCAGCACTTTAAACAAATGTGAACTGGCACAAAGAATGACATTGTGCATGATTTGGTTTTGAGAAATGATTTATTAATTGTTTTAAAGTTCCACCTGCGGTTCTGCACTTGGGAGGATTGCTGCTGGTCTGGAATAAGAACTATTAGAACTGATTGAGAAATGTGCAATAGGTGTACTTGTGTGTCTGGTGTAAGTGTTGTCGTGTCGTGTTAGTGTTGATTCACCTCGCCGTTCCATGTGTCCAGGTGTCTGGCCAAAAGAGTCCCCTGGGGAACAACCAACATTAAAACGGTTCTGGGTCAGACCACGGCAGGGGAATAGAGAGGGGAGAAACTAAACTGTGTTTTATGATAAAGGGATTTTAAAGAAGTCTAGGTATTTGGTTTTTGGTTTGTAAATGGTGTTAGGTCTTAAATTTGGTTTATTTATTTGGAGGTTATTACCATTGTTTTGGGAAAAGCTGATGTTATCTGTTGGTTTGGTCTTATCCAATTAGTGGGGAGGTATTTAAGCTGCCTCAGATCACTCCACGGGGTTGTTGTTGTGCTTGTGCTTCTTCCTCTTGGTCTGATTGTCGACTGCTGAAGAGAACTGAGCTCATCCTTCCTCCACTGCACTTTTGCACATTGCACCTAGCACTTTTTGGAATATTTATTGAAAAAGAAAGGAAAATAAAAAGAAAAACGGTGGTCTATGCCAAATGTTGAGTCCAGATTATCACTGCCCGTCGTACCTCACTGACATCCAGCCGCTAACCAGGTACCACCCTAACACAGGGACAGTTCAAAAAAAAGTATCAAAAAAATAGATTTTTCTCTCAAAACCAAAAATGACACAGACATATTTTCATTTAAACGATTACTAAATCAAATAGTAAAAGAAAACAAATAAATAGTCTAAATAAACACAACACAAAATGTAAATTGAAAATTGCTAAAACAATTGTTACAACAGACGAGAACTCTTTCAGCAGGCCTTTTTCAGTTTGCTTAAACAAATCTTGTCTGACCTTGAACACAAAGAAAACAAATACAACCAGATAAAAACAAAACAAAACACCAACGGCAAACAAATAAAACATTAAAATGAAAGGACAACTCATTGAACAGTCAAACAGAAATATTTAGGAGAGATTAAGAGTCATACTGAAAGCCTGGCTCTAAAACTGAAGGACAGTAGAAGTAGTTTCAGGACGACCAGGAACTGTTTAACGTGTGTCAAATACAGATACAGCTGAAGTCATAAGTGTATGTGGATAAGCATATGAACTTCACTAATATACAATTTCCTTGACATTTAAGTTTGTTGAGGATGTATGACGTGTTGTCAAACTCATGAGTAAGAGGAGGAAAACATAATCCAACTGAGAAAGTCCTAATGATTGAACAAGCTGTTTAATAGTGTCCATCCTCCAACCCAGACAGCTTCCACAGTTCCACCTGACAGCATCATGTCTTCTACTTGTTCACTCACTTTGTTTTCTGATATTAACTCTAATATAGGCTTCACTTTGAACAAATATGTTGAGCACTAACATACATTTAGTTTTTTCACTGTTAATGACTCATTTATTTCCTCTGATCCACTGTGAAACTAAAACAGCTCCTTCTTTAAGATGTTCTTGAGTTGAGCTGCTGTTTGTGCAGATGCATTCATCCCAGTGCACTGTAGTGTCACATTTAACACTGTTGAGAATATTTTATTAATTAATAATTAATTAATAATTAATATGAATATTAATTATGTAAATTGTTAATTAATATTCTGATATCAAAATATTGTCTGGTTGAGACACCACCCAGAGTCATAGTTCTGGGAACTAATTATGTTTAATAAGTCTCAATCTTGAAGGAAGTAAATTCACCATAGTTTTCGAATATTAATGAATATAAACTGAGAAACATTAATGTCTTTTATGGGTTTTATTAAAGATTATACAAGGTTAAAACAATTAGTAATGATGATGATGCAAGGACACAAAGGGGTAATTATTGACAAGTAATGAGTATAATTAACACAAAATGACAATTGACATGGGACAATGGCATTTACTTGTTAGAACTTTGGTGGAGTAAAGTTTAACCATCGAATTATGCTATTTACTGTGAGTAGTTATGGAGCTTTAGAGGGTAAGGTGACTGTTAGATGGCTTAATGAAAGGGCAGTTTACGACTAGCTGAGTAGCGGATAGGAAGAGGTTTTGCTGGACTTAGTCAACAATGCACAGGTTTTATAACGCCAAACATTAGTGTCACGTGTTCAAAGTCACTCAGTCGCTCAGCTGTTCGGGCGGCAGAAGTTCCAAAGTGATACTCCGGCACTTTTGACGCGCTTTTCTCCAGCTGCTTGTTGCCAAGTAACAGGGGTGTCACATGTCCACTTTTAGCTGACTTAAGATGGACCGTAGGCCAGAAAGAGGCGGCATTCTGTGACTGTCTTTGAGGGTAAAGTAGGCCTTTACCAGCAGTAGAGGTTAAAGTCTTTAACAAAAGGGTTCACTGAAAAGACCTAAAAATTGTCTTTTGCTGGATTTTAACGAGGGCTCGCTGGTTTAGCGGACTCGCCTTTTTAGCTGAAGGATCTACAAAATCCACTTCCGTCTCAGTGATTTGACGTAGTCCTCGGTATGGCTGAAGGAAAGTTTATCAGAACAAATCAACACGTGGAGTCTTTAAAAGATGAAAAATTCACGTTTGCACGGTGTGTGCCAACGTGGCTAAAACTTGAAAGTTACAAAAGTAAAACAAAACGCGAAGATTCCAGAAGCGTAGAAGAGTTAAGAAAAGTGGTTACCAGAGCGGGAGAGAAGCGATTACAAGAGGCTAAGTTACGAGAGAAAGATGATTTCCGCCGCGTAAACCTTTAGTAGTCGACGTGAAGAGGGCGTGTTTACACACGCTTTGGTCAAAAGAGGAGTTTACTAAAAGTTTGGGGTTTGGAAATAAACATCTCTTTATTCCACAAAATAAAAGGAATTAAACACATTTAAAACCATATTGCTTTTGTGTTGTAGCATAAAGACATAGGAAATGTTTTTCGGATTCTGTTGATATCAAATACATGAACATTATTAGCTGCTTCACCTGAAAACATATAATAATTCATTTTATTGCACAGCCGGCTGTAAGGGTGATGAAAAGAAGTCTTTTATATCCCGTTATCACTCTGGAGCCTGTAATGAACAACGTGAAGGTGACACATTCAATATGATAGTCTTTAAATATACACTTCAATGGACCTTTTTAGTTTCGAAGCAGAGTCGTTACTCTGCTTAACCAAAAGAGAGCAGTGTTTGATCATTTTAGAATGCTCGATCAAAGACTTTCTGTCGACTTGAGGAGTCTTATCAATTGAGGTTGTATATCAAAAGAGATTACCGTGTCAGTCTTGGCACTAGCCAGTCTGACTTTTAAAGTGAGATACCTCCACGTGTTTGCAAAACCAAACCATAAATATTGTTTCCTCCTTGTTGCGGTCTCTTAAAACAAACATAGGGACCATCTAGTGCAGATTAGCAAAGAGTTGCTAATCAAATCTTCTTCGGTTTTCCTCGGTCTGAATAAACAGTTGAAAAGGTCGGTAAAGAGTCAAATGTGTAAAGAGTAAAACTCTGAGGGGGTTCCTGGTACGAGAGAGTTCACTACAACACTATTGTGTTCAATCCATGTGTGACACAAGGTTAGAAGGAAACAGGAGAAGGTTGAGCGCCGTTTGTGTGGCAGCCCCCCTCTCTGTCTGCCCCAGGAGTGGATGTGTGTGAATGGGGTGAGTGGAAGCACGATGTAAAGCGCTTTGGGTGCCTGAGAAGGGTGCAGGAAAGAACTATATAAATGTGTGTCTTTAAAATCTCAGCAGCTGCTACAGTTTGAGGAAGAGACCCCCCCTGACCAATCAGAGTCTCCGTCTCATACATCACATGCTCTTCTATCATTTCAGACTCTTTCAACACTGGAAGAGTCACAGACCTCTGCTCTTGGACTTTTAATGTTTTTTACAAGAACTGCACAATATCAGAGATAAACACAAGCAAAATTATGGAATAGTTATTTTAAATCCTCCAATAACTAACACTAAATCTGAACTGTGATATTTGAAAATTCCTTTTGGAAGAATATGTTTTATTTAATATTTATTTAACAGGGACAATGTGGTCAAACATAGTTCCAAATATAAAACCTGCTGCAAATAAATGTTATAGCTTATTAGATATATATCATAATATACATATAATACATTATCAAAGAATAAAACCTTCACATTTCTTCAGACGCTCACTGATAAACTCATCACTTACACAAAATAATCCCAATATTTATAAATGGTTTGTCTTTAGCCATTACCTATCTGGACGTGAACATTTAAAAGTCAGATATGATCTTAATTTCAGATTGTAGAGAGTCTGAAATGATAGAAGCAGGTGTGAGACTGAGGCTCTGATTGGTCAGTGAGGGTCTCTTCCTCAAACTGCAGCAGCTGCTGAGCTCAATTAAATTAAAATGAACCGTATTTGTGGACGATACCACTGCAGTTTAGGGGGAGGGGGAGGGAGGAGCCTCACTTCCTGGTGCTCCACACTTTGACTCCATACACACAAGACGACGACGAGAAGAACTCATGTTATCAGATCTAACATTAAACATGCTTTTTCTAATGACATAAAAATGACTTTATTAATGACTGAAGTCTGGAGAAATACCTTCAAGAGTCGTTTAGAGACATTAAACAGACTCCAGTAAAAACCATCAGAACTGTACATAATGTTGAATTTACAGATCATACTGTTCCTAAAATCATATTCTATAAAACCTGACCTCATCAAATTAAAAACACTATTCATTTTACATAAAGATAGACACAACAAGCTCCAGAGGAACATTCAAATAATGTTTGCAGATCAAGAAGGAAAATATAATTTAAAGAGAAAATATCCTTTTAAAGAACAGTGCGTACGAGCCACAAAAGGAAGTGTATCACCCGAAGAGACTTTGTGCAACAAACTGAAGGATGGATCTTTTATTAAAAAAAACTATGGAATATAATATTATAGAATAGAGTATTTATAAAATAATTTATGTAAAATTGAAATGATGAATATCTAATTAAATGTATATTATTAATATAATAAATAAATAATTTGATCTAAAGATATTTCAATGAATATAATTTAATATTAAGAAATAATGACAATATCTGTTTTATCTTCTGTTTGTGTATCCTTCTGGTTGTTTTTCTTTTCTGACTTATTTTGTTGTATCATATTGTGTTTTAAATGTTAATATTTCTGAAATAAACCAAAACTGATGTGACTTTCTAAAGTGAATTGTTGTAGTTTACTCTGAGTTTAGTGTAAAATCCTGTAAAAGTGTGGTAAATGGAGCTCAGAGCTGCATGTGATCTGAGTGAACTTCTGCTGAAGTTCAGATTGATAAATGTCAGAGACACATGTTTGATAAATGAGGCTCAAAGAGTGCTTCAGGAGGAACAATGAGATGTAAAAGAAAAGCTTGTGTGGATCAGACTGATGTAATGTCTCTGTTTTCCTTCAGACTGGATCCTGCTGGAGCCCACTGGATCAGACCAGGTCTCAGGAAGTGTAAGTGTGACAGTCTCATTGATTTAGACCAAGACATCTCTGAACCACAGGCTTTGCTCTAAACTCACAGAAAGATTTCAAAGCTTCAGAAATATTGGAGAAGCTCAGTTTGTCTTTTTGTACAAACTGCAGATGTTTCTTCTCTTCCACTTGATGTAAAGTGAGAAATAATGATTGTAAATGCTGTCATTGATGTGTCACTGAGCCTGACCTTTTGTTGACTCAGACAAACCCTATTCATTACTGGACTTACTGGACTTACAATGGGATCTGTCTCTGTCCAAACTCTGAGCCAGACACAAATTCAGGGACAAAAGTCATGTCTTTTCCACATTGTCCTGAAAAGTGTGTGTGTGTGACTACAGCTCTTTAAATGGAACAAGTTATGTTTTAGATGCATCTATTAATGATAGATTTTATGAATTTTCTGACAACGACGCTCATGGGTCTGGGCTCCTTCCACACATTTCTGTACACGTCACCAGCAGATCAGAGGTTTGCGTCCAACCCAGGAGGAGGTAGAAAAGGGAAAAAAAGTGCTAATTACTACTGAAAATATGCAGATGTAATAATAATATCAGCGGTTGAGTGTGTACCTACAGCTACAACCAGTGTAAACCTAACACTATGATCATCAGTCTCCATACGTTTGGTGAAATAAGTTTGTTTTGAGTTTTTGAAAATCTCAACAGAGTCAGATCGCCGCACTTCCACCGGAGCCCATTCCACAAAAATGGGGCTCTATAAGAAAAGGCTCTGTAGCCAGCAGACTTCTTCTTTATTCGAGGAAGTTGAAGGAGGCCAGCGTCCTGAGAGCGAAGGGTACGAGCTGGAGTATACCAGGTGATAAGGTCAGATAGGTCAGAGGGCGCACGTCCACAAAGGATTTTATAGGTTAACAAGAGAACTTTGAAATCAGCTCTAACATGAGGAAGTGTAATGAAGCCAGGACCGGAGTAATGTGATCAAACTTCCTGGTCTTTGTTAAAAGTCTGGCGGCTGTATTTTGGACCATTTGTAGACTGTGAGTACTTTTCTTCGGCAGTCCAGAGAATAACGCAGTAGTCCAGCCTGGATGTGACAAATGCATGAATGAGAATTTCAGCATCAGCTAAAGAGAGGCAGGAGGGAGTTTTTGAGATATTCCTCAAGTGAAAGAAGCCCACTTTAGTGACCTCACTAATGTGCTGCTGCAGAGATAGTGTGGGGTCAAAAATAATTAAAATGAAGCACAGAGAAGTGAATAAACTCCTGTGTAGTGACGTCAGAGGCTGGAGCTTTAGGAGCTGCTTTATGTCCTACAGCAATAAACAGTAGAAGAAGAGTTTAAAGCTCCTCCAAACACAAGTCTTTCTTCTAATATGACTATTCCATCAAACAGAATCTTGTACATTTGTGTTAATCTCATGTGTTCAGAGAGGACAGAGGACTAACTGCAGCTGTATTGTGTATCTTCTCTCCATCAGATTTCTGTGAACTCACACTGGATCCAAACACAGCTCACAGATGCCTCAAACTGTCTGACAACAACAAGAAGGTGACACGAGGGAAAGAGAAGCAGCCATATCCAGATCATCAGGACAGATTTAAGCACTGGGAACAGGTGCTGTGTTCGACTGGTCTGACTGGTCGCTGTTACTGGGAGGTCCAGTGGAGCGGAGGGTTTATATATCAGTGTCTTACAGAGGAATCAGAAGGAAAGGAGGAAGTAATGACTATGTGTTTGGATTCAATGATCAGTCCTGGATTCTGTCCTGCTCTGAAAGTGGTTACTCTGTTTGGCATAATAAAACCACACAACCCTCCCTCACTCCTCGTCCTCTTCTGGGACAGTAGCAGTGTATGTGGACTGTCCTGCTGGCTCTCTGTCCTTCTACACAGTCTCCTCTGACCAACTGACCCACCTCCACACCTTCAACACCACATTCACTCAGACTCTGTTTCCTGGGTTTAGATTCTGCTCGGACTCCTCAGTGTCGTTGTTAACTCTGAGGGACTGAGAGTGTCCTCTTGTAGAGAAACATCCTCACTGCTGATCAGATAGTCCAGTCTACCTGACCTCACACACTCACACATGTTAGAAAAGATGATAAAAGACTCCAAACACACTTAAATGATCAGAGATGGACTTTGTATTTTGAGTTTGAGCTGGTCTGATTGGATAAAACAGAGGAACAGTTCTTTTCCAGTTTCTTTGACAGAGACAGATCCCACACAGAAACAAACTGATGACATCAATCTCATGTTGGTCTCATTGTGTTTGTAGAGAAGGATCAATCACAGCATTTGTCTCCACAAGTGCTTCTGTACACTTCATTAATATAAAGGTGGATTTGAAATATGACACAGATAAATGTGATTTGGGTTGAAATCCTGTGAGAAATGACAATAAAGTGAAATGAGAAAACACTCCACAGTAACGGCCTCATTCCTGCTGCTGTTCATGTGGAACTGTTATTATTGGATTTATGGACATGTGTGACGTCTTACAAAACCACTATATTGTCCCCAAAAACCTAATAAAGCCTGGTCTAAACCTGATAACCTTCTCTGTTTTAAGTAGACGGAAATAGTTTTGGTTTTAATTCAAGACATAAACATTGTGACGTGACACCACTCCCTCTTGTGACATGTTCAAAGGGAAATTTTTTAGAGCCTAACCCGGCTTCAAATGTGTCAAATATGATCTGAGCTTTTCTAAATCACTTAAACACAACACACTGCATTCATCAGAAAAGACACATGTTTATGTGAATAATTCAACTGTTCACAAGCTGTTGCAAGAAGAGAGTTGAACAAACTCAGAGTTGCTCCTCCACATCGAGAGGAGTCAGCTGAGGTAACTCGAGCATTTTTTTTTTTTATTTCTTTAGGACAGCGTACAATGTACAATGTAGGATGGATGGATAGATGGATGGATGAATAGATGGATGGATGGATGGCAGGATGGATAGATGGATGGATGGATGGATGGATGGATGAATAGATAGATGGATGGATGGATGTTGCATATGTCCTGGAGTTAACCCCTGTGTGTGTGGATATTACCTGGGGGAGGAGTGCTGTTATATCAGTGACTGTAGCACTTGGACAGATGCATGTAACAAATCTACTGTTTGTCTCTGACAGCAGCGTCTCCAAGCAGCAGGACATCTCTGTCCTTCACTTTTGCCATAGATTCTGTCTCTGTTTGCCTGGTGCTTTTTCACAGATTCATGTTTCCTGTTTTCCAGAGAATAGGTAACATGTACTCCATGTTTTTCAGTTAGAGCAGAGTTTTCTGGTTCATTCACCTTTGACCCTCTCATGTCATGACATGTTGAAAAAGATTCCAAGGCTCCAGTCGCTCAGCAGGTCCAACATGTTGTTGAAAAAGTTAAAAGAAGTAAAAACATAAAAATCCAGTTAAAAGAAAGTAAAAAGTTGATCATAAAATCATTGGCTAAAGGTGGAAATGAATAAAAAGAAAAGTAAAGCTGTCATGAGCAAACAGAAGTGTCAGGAGCAGCAGGAGCATGCATGACCTCTGACCCAGTACAGGTCACATTTACTAAAGGATTTAGGCAAATGTAAGTTCAAATCAAAGTCCACTATTTTATAAAAGCAGTCCTAACACACACAGTGACACACACAGTGACACACACACAGTGACACACAGTGACACACAGTGACACACACACAGTGACACACACAGTGACACACACAGTGACACACACAGTGACACACACAGTGACACACACACAGTGACACACACACAGTGACACACACAGTGACACACACAGTGACACACACAGTGACACACACAGTAACACACAGTGACACACAGTAACACACAGTGACACACAGTGACACACACAGTGACACACAGTAACACACAGTAACACACAGTGACACACACAGTGACACTCACACAGTGACACACACAGTGTCACACACAGTGACACACACAGTGACACACACACAGTGACACACAGTGACACACAGTGACACACACAGTGACACTCACACAGTGACACACACAGTGACACACACAGTACCACACAGTAACACACAGTAACACACACACAGTGTCACACACAGTGACACACACAGTGACACACACAGTGACACACACAGTGACACACACACAGTGACACACACAGTGACACACACACAGTGACAAACACAGTGACACACACACAGTGTCACACACAGTGACACACACAGTGTCACACACAGTGACACACACAGTGACACACACAGTGACACACACACAGTGACACACACAGTGACACACACAGTGACACACACAGTGACACACACACAGTGACACACACAGTGACACACACACAGTGTCACACACAGTGACACACACAGTGTCACACACAGTGACACACACAGTGACACACACAGTGTCACACACAGTAACACACACAGTAACACACAGTAACACACACAGTGACACACACACAGTGACACACACACAGTGACACACACAGTGACACACACAGTGTCACACACAGTGACACACAGTGACACACACAGTGACACACACAGTGACACACACAGTGACACACAGTGACACACAGTGACACACAGTAACACACAGTGACACACACAGTGACACACACAGTAACACACAGTGACACACACAGTGACACACAGTGACACACAGTAACACACAGTAACACACAGTGACACACACAGTGACACACACAGTGACACACACAGTGACACACACAGTGACACACAGTGACACACACAGTGACACACAAAGTGACACACACAGTGACACACACAGTGACACACAGTGACACACACAGTGACACACACAGTACCACACAGTAACACACAGTAACACACACAGTGACACACACACAGTGACACACACAGTGACACACACAGTGACACACACAGTGACACACACAGTGACACACAGTGACACACACAGTGACACACACAGTGACACACAGTGACACACACAGTGACACACACAGTGACACACAGTGACACACAGTAACACACAGTGACACACACAGTGACACACACAGTAACACACAGTGACACACACAGTGACACACAGTGACACACAGTAACACACAGTAACACACAGTGACACACACAGTGACACACACAGTGACACACACAGTGACACACACAGTGACACACAGTGACACACACAGTGACACACACAGTGACACACAGTGACACACACAGTGACACATACAGCGACACACAAAGTGACACACACAGTGACACACACAGTAACACACAGTGACACACACAGTGACACACAGTGACACACACAGTGAAACACACAGTGACACACACAGTGACACACACAGTAACACACAGTGACACACAAAGTGACGCACACAGTGACACACAGTGACACACACAGTGACACACAGTGACACACACAGTGACACACAGTGACACACACAGTGACACACAGTGACACACACAGTGACACACACAGTGACACACACAGTGACACACACAGTGACACACACAGTGACACACACAGTGACACACACAGTGACACACAAAGTGACACACAAAGTGACACACACAGTGACACACACAGTGACACACACAGTGACACACACAGTGACACACACAGTGACACACAGTGACACACACAGTGACACACACAGTGACACACAGTGACACACACAGTGACACACAGTGACACACACAGTGACACACACAGTGACACACACAGTGACACACAGTGACACACACAGTGACACACACAGTGACACACAGTGACACACAGTGACACACACAGTGACACACACAGTGCCACACAGTGACACACAGTGACACACAGTGACACACACAGTGACACACAGTGACACACAAAGTGACACACACAGTGACACACAGTAACACACAGTAACACACACAGTGACACACTGTGACACACAGTGACACACACAGTGACACACAAAGTGACACACACAGTGACACACAGTAACACACAGTAACACACACAGTGACACACTGTGACACACAGTGACACACACAGTAACACCCACAGTGACACACACAGTGACACACACAGTGACACACACAGTGACACTCACACAGTGACACACAGTGACACACACAGTGACACACACAGTGACACACAGTGACACACAGTGACAAACACAGTGACACTCACACAGTGACACACACAGTGACACACACAGTGACACACACAGTGACACACACAGTGACACACAGTGACACACACACAGTGACACACAGTGACACACACAGTGACACACACACAGTGACACACACACAGTGACACACACACAGTGACACACACACAGTGACACACACAGTGACACACACAGTGACACACACAGTAACACACACAGTAACACACAGTGACACACACAGTGACACACACAGTAACACACACAGTGACACACACAGTGACACACACAGTGACACACACAGTAACACACACAGTGACACACACAGTGACACACACAGTGACACACACAGTGACACACACAGTGACACACACAGTGACACACACAGTAACACACACAGTAACACACACAGTGACACACACAGTGACACACACAGTGACACACAGTGACACACAGTGACACACACAGTGACACACACAGTGACACACAGTGACACACAGTAACACACACAGTAACACACAGTGACACACACAGTGACACACAGTGACACACAGTAACACACAGTGACACACACAGTGACACACACAGTGACACACACAGTGACACACACAGTGACACACAGTGACACACACAGTGACACACACAGTGACACACACAGTGACCACAGTGACACACAGTGACACACAGTGACACACACAGTAACACACACAGTGGCACACACAGTGACACACACTCAGTGACACACACAGCGACACACAAAGTGACACAAACAGTGACACACACAGTGACACACAGTGACACACACAGTGACACACAGTGACACACACAGTGACACACAGTGACACACACAGTGACACACAGTGACACACACAGTGACACACAGTGACACACACAGTGACACACACAGTGACACACAAAGTGACACACACAGTGATACACACAGTGACACACACAGTGACACACACAGTGACACACACAGTGACACACACAGTGACACACAAAGTGACACACAAAGTGACACACACAGTGACACACACAGTGACACACAGTGACACACACAGTGACACACACAGTGACACACACAGTGACACACAGTGACACACACAGTGACACACACAATGACACACACAGTGACACACACAGTGACACACACAGTGACACACACAGTGACACACACAGTGACACACACAGTGACACACAGTGACACACAGTGACACACACAGTGACACACACAGTGACACACACAGTGCCACACACAGTGACACACACAGTGACACACACAGTGACACACAGTGACACACACACAGTGACACACAGTGACACACAGTGACACACACAGTGACACACACACAGTGACACACACACAGTGACACACACAGTGACACACAGTGACACACACAGTGACACACAGTGACACACACAGTGACACACACAGTGACACACACAGTGACACACAAAGTGACGCACAGTGACACACACAGTGACACACAGTGACACACACAGTGACACACAGTGACACACAGTGACACACACAGTGACACACACAGTGACACACACAGTGACACACAAAGTGACACACACAGTGACACACACAGTGACACACACAGTGACACACACAGTGACACACACAATGACACACACAATGACACAAGCAGTGACACACACAGTGACACACACAGTGACACACACAGTGACACACACAGTGACACACAGTGACACACACAGTGACACACACAGTGACACACAGTGACACACACAGTGACACACACAGTGACACACACAGTGACACACAGTGACACACACAGTGACACACAAAGTGACACACACAGTGACACACAGTAACACACAGTAACACACACAGTGACACACTGTGACACACAGTGACACACACAGTAACACCCACAGTGACACACACAGTGACACACACAGTGACACACACAGTGACACACAGTGACACACACAGTGACACAGAGTGACACACACAGTGACACTCACACAGTGACAAACACAGTGACACTCACACAGTGACACACACAGTGACACACACAGTGACACACACAGTGACACACACAGTGACACACAGTGACACACACAGTGACACACAGTGACACACACACAGTGACACACAGTGACACACAGTGACACACACACAGTGACACACACACAGTGACACACACACAGTGACACACACAGTGACACACACACAGTGACACACACAGTGACACACACAGTGACACACACAGTGACACACACAGTGACACACACAGTGACACACACAGTGACACACACAGGGACACACAGTGACACACAGTGACACACACAGTGACACACACAGTGACACACACAGTGACCACAGTGACACACAGTGACACACAGTGACACACACAGTAACACACACAGTGACACACACAGTGCCACACACAGTGACACACACAGTGACACACACAGTGACACACAGTGACACACACACAGTGACACACAGTGACACACAGTGACACACACAGTGACACACAGTGACACACAGTAACACACACAGTAACACACAGTGACACACACAGGGACACACAGTGACACACAGTGACACACACAGTGACACACACAGTGACACACACAGTGACCACAGTGACACACAGTGACACACAGTGACACACACAGTAACACACACAGTGGCACACACAGTGACACACACTCAGTGACACACACAGCAACACACAAAGTGACACAAACAGTGACACACAGTAACACACAGTGACACACACAGTGACACACACAGTGACACACACAGTGACACACACAGTGACACACACAGTGACGCACACAGTGACACACAAAGTGACGCACACAGTGACACACACAGTGACACACACAGTGACACACACAGTGACACACACAGTGACACACACAGTGACACTCACACAGTGACACACAGTGACACACACACAGTGACACACAGTGACACACACACACAGTGACACACACAGTGACACACACAGTGACACACACAGTGACACACACAGTGACACACAGTGACACACACAGTGACACACAGTAACACACACAGTGACACACACAGTGACACACAGTGACACACACAGTGACACACACAGTGACACACACAGTGACACACAGTGACACACAGTGACACACACAGTAACACACACAGTGACACTCACACAGTGACACACAGTGACACACAGTGACACACAGTGACACACGCAGTAACACACACAGTAACACACAGTGACACACAGTGACACACACAGTGACACACACAGTGACACACACAGTGACACACAGTGACACACAGTGACACACACAGTAACACACAGTAACACACAGTGACACACAGTGACACACAGTGACACACAGTGACACACACAGTGACACACAGTGACACACAGTAACACACAGTGACACACAGTAACACACAGTAACACACACAGTGACACACTGTGACACACAGTGACACACACAGTAACACCCACAGTGACACACACAGTGACACACACAGTGACACACACAGTGACACACACAGTGACACTCACACAGTGACACACAGTGACACACACACAGTGACACACAGTGACACACACACAGTGACACACACAGTGACACACACACAGTGACACACATAGTGACACACAGTGACACACACAGTAACACAGTAACACACACAGTGACACACAGTGACACACACAGTGACACACAGTGACACACACAGTGACACACAGTGACACACAGTGACACACACAGTAACACACACAGTGACACTCACACAGTGACACACAGTGACACACAGTGACACACAGTGACACACAGTGACACACGCAGTAACACACAGTAACACACAGTGACACACACAGTGACACACAGTGACACACACAGTGACACACAGTGACACACACAGTAACACACAGTGACACACACAGTGACACACACAGTGACACACACAGTAACACACACAGTAACACACAGTGACACACAGTGACACACACAGTGACACACAAAGTGACACACACAGTGACACACACAGTGACACACAGTAACACACAGTGACACACAGTAACACACAGTAACACACACAGTGACACACTGTGACACACAGTGACACACAGTAACACCCACAGTGACACACACAGTGAATCACACAGTGACACACAGTCACACAGTGACACACAGTGACACACAGTGACACACACAGTGACACTCACACAGTGACAAACACAGTGACACTCACTCAGTGACACTCACACAGTGACAAACACAGTGACACTCACACAGTGACACTCACACAGTGACACACACAGTGACACACACAGTGACACACACAGTGACACACACAGTGACACTCACACAGTGACACAGTGACACACACACAGTGACACACAGTGACACACAGTGACACACAGTGACACACAGTGACACACACAGTGACACACACAGTGACACACACAGTGACACACACAGTGACACACACAGTGACACACACAGTAACACACACAGTGACACACACAGTGACACACAGTGACACACACAGTAACACACACAGTAACACACAGTGACACACACAGTGACACACACAGTGACACACAGTGACACACACAGTGACACACACAGTGACACACACAGTGACACACACAGTAACACACACAGTAACACACACAGTGACACACACAGTGACACACAGTGACACACAGTGACACACACAGTAACACACAGTGACACACAGTGACACACAGTGACACACAGTAACACACACAGTAACACACAGTGACACACACAGTGACACATAGTGACACACACAGTGACACATAGTGACACACACAGTGACACACACAGTGACACACACAGTGACACACAGTGACACACACAGTGACACACACAGTGACACACACAGTGACACACACAGTGACACACACAGTGACACACACAGAGCCGGACAATAGAATATTTTTTCTGTGATTAACAGTAAATCTCATGTTCAGAGGTAAACGCGTTCCAACAGCAAGACTTGTTTTAAACATACGCTTTTTACTTTGTTCTGTCTTTGCAGATCCCCTTTACAGTTACCTGTCTGCTGCTGCTTCTCTGTCGGCCCAGTCCAGTCCAGTCTAGTCTAGTCTAGTCCAGTCCAGTCCAGTCTAGTCCAGTTATCGGTCTGCTGCTCTGTCAGTCTGCTCCTGCACAACTGACATAGCCGAGCCACGTCCTGGTTAATTTGCAAATTCAGCTTTAAAAAAAATATATATAAAATTTAAAACTTAATCTCATTCAAATCTCCATTTATTAATGTGCTTCTGGGTCTGAAGGTATATTTAAACTGTATTTCAAGCTCTTAAATCTGACATAATTTATACACTTCATATTTAAGTGCACTGCCATCTTTAAAAAAACATCTGAAAATACATCTCTTCCATCAACACCTGACTTACAAACACTGAATTCTACTTCCCGTCTATTGATTCCATCTCTATATAAAAAAAATATATATTTCTTATCTTTAGCTTTGTAAAATGTGCTGGGTTGTAACTGAATAGTTTTTGGTGCACTTGTGCTTTTTTCTACCTTGTGTTGAATAAAAAAGACCTATTGTTTTTTTAGACATTTATTTTTATTTGTTAAATTGACAAAGTGTTGGACATATTTATTGTAGACGACAGGAAATGTAAACTCAATAATCTCTTTACATTTAAACCTGAAGTTATTATACATCTGTAAAGAACAAGAACTTGACATTCCACTTCCAGTTTCCACATTTCATCAGCTCTTATCCTCAGCTGCGACTGTGACCTGACAACTTTTATTTGTTAATGTGCGGCTTAAAAAAATGGGTACAAAAAATGTAATTATAAAATATTAACATTATGAACAGCCCTATAGAGACGAAAAGATAAGCTCTACCTTCAGATGCAGCACATATCAAACTATATATACAGTTGTGCTCAGAAGATTACATACCCTGGCAGAAAATACACATGCACAGACTTTCTGTGCATCCAATTGTTTCTCTTGAAGCTATTGAATTCACTTGTGCTGTAATGTCCCGCTGTAAAAGTCTGGTCTGTTCAGAACGAGAGTCCCTCTGAGGCTGGACATCAGCTCAGACACTGAGCTTTAATCAAACCTGAGTCTGTTTCAAATCTGGTCTTTTGAGAATTATATCAGGTCCTCATATAAATGTTGGTTTGGAAATATTGTGCCTGGAGGTTTTTTTTGTATGCAAAAATAAAATAGTTAAATACAGTATATGATTATATAAATCATTAGACCCCACATTTACATTTATAATACGCCTGAAAACACATCTCTTCCATCAACACCTGACTGACAAACACTGAATTCTAATTCATTTCGATTGATTCCTACTCTATTAAAAATAATAATAATAATTCCTATTCTTAGCTGTGAATACTGTGCTGGGTTGCAACTGACTAAATTTTAGTGCACTTATGCTTTATGTTACCTTGTGTTGTTAAAATTGCTTCTATTATTTTCCTCACTTGTAAGTCACTTTGGATAAAAGTGTCTGCTAAATGACTAAATGTAAATGTCTAAATGTTTAAATGTTTCATATTAATTGTATATTATATATTATATGCTCACACTCCTGCTCCAGTTCATGTGCTTATCCACACACACTTATGACTTAATGTCTTTAGATGTATCTCCCATTAGCACCATGCTAATCCAAACTAGACAAAGACATCACTTTGTACTACATCTAATCATTGTTCAGGGACACGCTGTCCTGTACACTTAGTGGCATATACACATAAACCTATACACATCTATGACTGACACGTCCAGCTCATTACACGTCCATCCAAGACCCTGGAGCTGAGAGGCGGGCATAATGTACACCGATAAAAACTTCAGGATGCAGAGTCTAATTGTGGTCCACACTTCTCCATTTCCACCTCAGCGTGTTTCTTTAGGTGTCGAGAAGACGTCTGTTTAGAGTAAAATATTTCTCCACACAGCTCACATGGTATCACCAACTCTCGAGTGAGTTCAAGGTAATGTGTCCTAAAAGAACTTGAATTTCTAAATGTCTTTTCACAATAGTCACAAGAGTACGGTCTGTGTCCAGTGTGGATGAGCTGGTGTTGTTTTAAATCACCTGCTCGTGAAAATGTCTTCCCACACTGGTCACAACTGTAAAGCTTCTCTCCAGTGTGGATGAGCTGGTGTCTTTTGAGACCCTGCACAGTGGTAAACTTGTTCCCACACTGGTCGCACGTCTGCATTATAGAAGCAGTGGCTGTAGTCAGCTTCTTTATTTAATGAGAGTTTGCTTCTGACCAAGGATCCCTTGTTTCTCTGTAAGAGACAGATGTTAAAGTGAGAAAAAGATCACCTTAACACAAGTTCTCAACATCTCACCAACTTGGGGTCAACCGGTTGAAAACAGCAGAAAAAAAAGACAAAAAATAAATAAATAAATAAATAAAATAATAAAAGGCTTTTTGGATTAGATAAGAAACACCTTCACGTTAATGTTGAGTTTAACCAGTTGAACTCAGCAGAAAATAAAAAAATTTAATTAAAAAAAAAATGAATAAATACAATTAGGGATAAGAGAAGAAACATCTTCACCTTAAAAAAACCTCCTCCAGATTCCTTTGCTTTAACCTTGCAGAACCTTCACAGACATGTTAAAAATAACCCATTATTTAGAAACATGTTGAGTATAATTTACATAATAGTTACTAAAATGTAATAAGAATATTATACCCCCACCTCCTCCGTCTGCGTGTCTTGGATGAAAAAATAAACGCAACCTTCATCAATAATAAAACTGTTATCTGGGTTAGTTAATTGCATGTCGGGCTTCTAAAGACTTCCTGTCTGAAAGAGTACAAGACATTTTAATTTCTGCAAGCCCTGGATGTACTGGTTTGTTATGGTGAAGACGTAGATGAGTCCCACGGTAAGGTTCTTAATTTACTGGTCTTTGTTCCCAATCTCTTATGGTCTCTGACCAAAAAGACATCTTAAATACAAAAGACAAAAACAATAATCACTCCTTTAGAGACAGTCACCAGGACAAGCCCAGAGAACAGCAGCTGCTCCTCCACATTAAGAGGAGCTGACAGAGGCTCATTGGTTCTGGAAGCCTTTTGGAGACTTTCTACAAACATGTCCCACCGAGAGAAGGCCTTGTAAATAAGTCTGAAAAGACTAGACGGGCCGTGCTCACTCATCTGGACTAAGAACACTGTGAAAAGTGAAACAAAATGAAACAGAGCGAAAAAGTCCAATGTAGACGGGGTCTCGCTCGGTTCATTTGCCCAGTGTCACTCCCCTCGCTGTCTCCCCCTGTTTCCTGTCGACTACTGCCAAATAAAAAGGAAAGAGACGTCGAGGACAAATTCAACAAAGGATGACTTGTTGGTAGGACTAGAGTTACAGCCCCAGAACAACACTGTTACATGGAGTTATAAATAATGTCTTTGTCGCCCTCTTCTGGTGAATATAGAGAAGTGTTTGAACCAAGTAGAACACATTGTGTAAATACTCTGCCATTGAAAGATTTATATCATAAAACTGCACTAAACTTTAAGAACCCATTGTATTTGAATATTGTCTTTTTGAAAGTGACCTGACCTGTGATTAAAAATGCATCAAAAAGGAGGTGGCATTAAACAGAGACCACAATAGAGTCATGTTTTACACTGCTTTATTTCTGCTTAATGTGCAAACTAACTCCAGCATACTAACTATGTAATCTATTGGGTTTTATAAAAATCACTCGGGGCTCGATTTATTAGTCTGGCTCTGTGGCTAAGCTAACTGTAACATACCAAACACATAGTTTGTATAAATGAGCTCATAATTAACTATTTACAGCTTCGATCAAATGTTCAAACATGTCTTGCAGCTTTAAAAACACTTGTTCTATTTTATTTATGTGTGTGCATTTTGAATAACAATAATATCCTACTTTTCTCTGACCTGTTGAGTAAAGTCAGAAACATTAGGACACGTGGACAAAGTCCGAGCGGACAGTTTCAGACAAACCCTGTCCGTTTTACAAAAGTGTCCGGACTGTTTTCAGAGGCTAAAACAATGGCGGACATTTTAAAAGTGGCCAAGCGCCTCGTGGTTGTGGCTTGAGCCTGTCGCCAGTTTATGAGCTCGCTGCTGTTTTTCAAAGCAGCTCAAACTCTGCAGATGTAGTCCTTTTGAACATGGATTACTCCAGAGACGTGTAACGCTAGTGAAGACGGGATTAGCTCCGACACTTTCTTCGTTGACTACATTTACACTTTTCTGCAGCAAAGCCTCTAAAACACTTTTAAAATGTGGTCACACTCACAAACAGACAAAGACACGGACAAACCTGGATTGTTGCAGGCGTCGTCCCAGACGAGACTGAGACTCTGCAGCGGGAGGCGGACAAAGAGGTCTGCTGTGAGCGCAGTGTCCACACAGAGACAGAGACTGTAGACGATCCGGTTTGAGTCACAATCACGACAATAGTCGACCACGAGACAATGATTTCAATTCCCTTGAGCAGATGTGAACTCTCCACGCGCACATTATCGGTTCTAGAAAGACTTTTGGCGGATTGGGGGCGGGAACTACCGTGGCACTGACCCTCCTGTGATTGGTCACTTTTCAGTAATCCCGCCTGATCCCTTGACACTGTAGTTGGACAGATGGGCCGTCCTAGGGTCAACATTGACAAAGAAAGGCTGATGGAGTTATTGCACATGAATTTATCTGCAGATTGTATTTCAGAGTTCCTCGGTGTTTCAGTCAGAAGTGTTCACAGACGGATGAGTGAGTTTGGCCTCTCTGCTCGACAGAGGTACAGTGCTGTTACTGATGAGGAGCTCGATGATGCAGTCCAACGGATAAAGAATGAAATGCCTACAGCCGGGTCTCGGTTTGTCAAAGGAAGACTTGTGTCCATGGGCGTCCGTGTACAGTGGAGAAGAGTGACTGCATCAATGCATCGAGTGGACTCTCTTGGGGTTTTCTCTCCACTGACAAGTTTGGGCTGTGTTGTGTGAAGAAAGTACTCAGTCAGAGGCCCTCTGTCACTGTGGCATGTGGACACACATCACAAACTCATCAGGTCCACACTAAACCTGTTTATGATACTAATTATTTGTGTGTGTTTTAGATTTTATTTTATTATCTTCCCGACAGGTACAATATAGTTATTTTTGGTGCAGTGGATGGGTACTCAAGGAAGGTAAACTTAAAAATATCTTGCCCTCCATAAAAGAGTGCTGGATAGTCTTAGAGCATTCAGCTAATGTGTGTAATGTGATCTCAGGACAGTGGACATATTGTCATACAGGTGACGTGTTTGGAAGGAGCAAACAACAATCGTGCTTCAACTGCATTTGCTGCCTTCAGAAAAGCCACTGAGCAACATGGTATACCCTCAAGGTAAGTCTCAAACCTTTCTTTAAAGAGTCAACATGTGTGTACAGGCCTTTGTAGAAGGTTGTAAAGACCAGCCTCTGAGAACAGAAGCAAATAAAACTCCAAACCAGATGTGGTTCTTGGTGTAACCCATGTGAATACATGATTACTAATGTTATCGCCTAAAACTCATAATTCCAACATAACTTGAACGCACCACTCAAAACCTATTCCCCTCGAACGTATCTTGTGCACAAGCGGCCTGCAACTAGCTAGAGACGGCAGTAAGACACAGAGGGAATTGAACAAGATACACAAGCCTTTAAAGTGTCTTACTCTCAATCAAACCGAGCGGAGTGTATTTGTTTTCTTGGAAACTCTGTGGTCCTGAAATTGATCTTGGAGTTGTATGCTGAAGTTGATGGCGAGCCAGACCCAGTGAGAACTCTTGCTGAATCCTGGAGCAGTGTAGCCAGCTGTTCAGGTTTCCGGAAAAGATTGTCAGACCTGACCACTTCATTGGATCCCAGATAAGAAACAATCAATGCACTTTGTTTTGAAAGAAACAATTTTGAAAAGGACACATTCATAAATCCTACATTCAGAATACACTGAATGACAAAGACATTTCTACTTTTATTTTATTAAGAGCTCTACACCTTTGTTTGCACTGGATACTGTGCCACTGTTCAATTGTAATAAATCTGCCGGCTGTTAAACTTTAAATTCTCTCTCATTTATATTACTCCTCTAGAACCTAGAATACCACCTTAGCCTAAATACATTAAGCAAGTGTTACATTAGGAACGATGTCAAATCCAACAAAGCAGCCAGAGAACCTTCAGGTAAAACAAGTACATGTTTATGCTCTAAATATTGAGACCAGAGCAGTTCTAGTGTCCTCTGTTTTTAATTGTCAGGATATTCATGAGCCAGACATGGACTGGAGGTTACTGTTGAATACAGACGATGGAGGAATAATTGTGGTCCTGGAATTTGATCTTCCCCTGACTGAAGAGCAGCATGCTGGACTAGAGCTATTGTTGGCTCCAAATTTAAGAGCCACAAACACCCGGGACCTTTACCTAATGTGTAGAGAATATGGAAATGAGGTCTTGTCTGGTTCCATTGGAATTAAACTATTACAAAAGTTTTATTTATTTTTATTAAAGCAAAGAAGAAAACATTTACAACTTGTCATTAGAAACAATGAGACGTTCATCTTTGAGGTTAATGTGATCTGAAAACTAGTTTAAATGAAAGAGAAACAGTAATCTTAATGTTTAACTCTATTGAATCTTTGTTGAGATTGTTAATGTTTCTAGTGACGACTAAAGTCAAACCCCTTGGACTGCCTGTGTGAGGTTCTCAGAATCAGTGCAAATGTTTAAGTGCATTATGGGTAATGTAATGGCAGTAGAGCATCGACGATTGGAAAACAGAGTGTGTTGTTCATATCGTGAGTCGCAGTCATGGTCAAAGTTTACTGTTATTTAGTCTCTTTTCGTTCCGTCTCTACCAATGGAACACGTGTCTGACCTGAAATCCATCGAGAAAGCATTGGATCAAGCTCTTCCTCCTTCCTCATCTTCGGTCCCTGTAAAAGAATCAACTTTCAACTACAGTGCTGGCAAAAGAATGATGCCACATCTTTACGGTTTCTGCATTTGACACGATTAATACGTCAAAGAAAAGGAGCAGAAGACAAAGATACAAACCTTGGTCTTCCAGCTTCTGCAAGAAGTCCTGCAGAAAGTTTATTATTTAGTATTCCTTCTGCCGTCTCATTGAGCCCTCCTCGCTGAAGTGAGGACAGAGAGCTTGAAAATAAAGTCTGAATCCACCTTAAATCAGGGATTCAATCAAATATTAAAGAATAATGTTAAATGAACACAAACATGCTTTACATTTTACAGTGAACATGTGACGTAGCTCTTTTAGGTCTCCAGGAACAAAACGCTGCTGGAACAGCTGATGGTGTGTGCCAGTTCTTTGTCAAATCCATAAATGTCTGGTCCTTGGTGGATCTGATTAAGGATGGAATCAGCCTCACAAGTGAACGCAAAGTGAAGGCACTAACACAGAATATGAAAAGGCTTCATTAGTTAGTCTTTTAAATGTTGATGAAAAAGGATTGAGGTTACCTGTTAGCACAAGTTATTTCATAAATAAAGGCACAGACTTGAATTTGTTTTCCTGATAATCTGTGATACTATATTTGGGGTTTTGTTTTTCTCTGCATCTCCTTCAAATAAATGTGACTGAATGCCACGCTTCATTTCTGTAAGGAGGAAAAGACATTGTGCTAAAGAGGATTTCATTATTTGTTACGTCCTCGATGAGGAATACAAACCTGTGAGGAATTCTTTACCAAGCCTTTTTCTCCAATAAAAGAGAGTGGAAGGGGGTTCTTTGGAGAGGCTTGCTTCTGTCTGGACCACTGCTTAAGACCCTCTGATAAAGCTCCTCTCTCGTCACATTTATATGAAATGTTTTGGATTTGTCAGCCTTTTCTCCAAGAGACTTTAGGATGTCTGAGAAACTAACAAATGACAACAATATAATCTTTAAAAGACAAAGTCACACAAAGAGAAGAGCTGCTCTGGGGCTGATTCCAGTCTGATGCTGTTGATGTGGACAGATGCATATAAAGATCAAATTCATTTTTTAAGGACATGGTCAAAGGGAAGGTCATGTGAAAGACAAATCTAATTCTATATTGAATGAAATGTAGTCAGTCCCTCTCCCTCTCCCACATATGCTGCATGGATATGAATGTAATCTTTTCACATAATGGGCCAGACACCATTAAAGACACAGTTTCAAGCAAACACAAAGAGATCATCAGAAGAACCCCAATAACAACTTGACTAAGCAGTAAACATCAAGGTAGTTTGATCTTGTTTGTGTAAGATGTGACAGTGCATGTTTCTTTTGTTGAAATCCATACATCTACTCTAAAGATGAACCAAACAACACTCTACATTTACACTGTAAATACTGATGTCCAGAAGAAATGGAATGGTTAATGTCTGTGATTATCTTACATTGATCTCAGAGTCCACTGGATAACTGCACATTGATAAAGCCCGCTCAGATTCTTACATTGACAGCTGAGTCATTTGATGAAGGAAGATGTGTTGGATAACTTCTTCTTTATCATCCTCCAAGTCCAGTATTTCATGGTAGGTCTATAAAACAAGGGCAAACAGAAGAGGTTTGTGAACAGTTACAGGCAGTTAGCAGACAAGCATCTTTGTATTTGTTTTCAGATTCTGTCTGTGTTTCAAACGTGCAACATTCACATCATCAACTTAATCTTTCTCGTTTGAAAACTTGAATATTGACTCTTAATTCATTATTTTGGGTAAAAACCTTTTTCCATCAGGGTTCAGTAGATTTAGTAGAAAGTAGAAGTGGAATGTAGAGACCAAATGACACAGGACTTGTGGATCTACAATTCTTGCAGAAAGTTAGGGATATTGAATTTTGGGATAAAATGTCTGAATGCTTCTAAAATGCACTATAACTTTGTGAACATCATTTAACAATCTCTAAACTTTTGAACGCACATGTCCAACTGTTCAGTCTTTCAGTGCGCACAGTGAAAGAGGATTAACCAGAAAAATTCTGTCTGAAAAGGTGATCCATGAAAATCAACCACTAAATGTTCTGCTTGAATGAGCTCCTCCTTCTGCTGCTCACATTTTGAGATCATGAGACTAAGACAACAACAGTACCTGGTCTCTAAAGCTTCTGACGGGATGCTCTCAGAGGATGTTACTGAGCTTGAGTGTCACAGAGTGCCATCAGCAGGTTGTGACAGCGATACAGAGAGACTGGAAGAGTCACAGAAAGGTATAGAAGTGGACGTCCTTTGGACACATCCCATGAGGATAGTGCCTGATAACTCCAGGACAGAGCCCCCCAAGTCTCCATAAAACTGAGCCAACTGACCTCGAATAGCCCTAACTTTTTGAGCAGTGTATATGAAAGATGTTGGAAGTGTCTGTGTGTACAAGAGCTCTTCAGGTACAGGTGTGTGGTACAGGTCTCAACATGGAGCGTGAGCAGCTCAACTGGAATGTGTTCCCTGCATGTCCCACATCTGCCTTTTGTCCTGGAACTCTTTTGCTGTTAAGGGCAGAGGGGTCAGGTCCAATCTCTGTTGGACATAATGCCTCCCCAAGTCTTCACTAGACTGCTGCCTGTGGAACCTTCCTCTTCTGGGAGCTGGATGAGCTGCTGACCTGTTCCTCCGATTTTATTATAAACACCTAAAATATGTGTTGAGCTTTACCTTCCCACAGCTTTGTAAAGCCACCAGCCCCCTTCTAGATCTTTCATCTTAGGATAAGAGTCACAAAGACTCTGAGATCTGTGGAAGGGCATTAAAAATGACATTACTAATAAAACACAGGAGGTATGTCTTTATTATTACAATGACAGAATGTTAAATGTTTTTGAAGCAAAGGTTGGGACTAATGAACAGAATATCCAGCAATGTTCGAACAATGACAATTAAAACAATGAAAATAACTAATCCAGCCTTGACTAAAATATGAGACACAAATAAACTAAGATTACAGCTCTAGTGTGTGTTCTCTATCGTTTAATTACATTCTGAACAAACAGGTGCTAAAGCTAACTTACTAAACAGACTTATTAAGTGTTATATAATACTCTTGTTTTATTACATTTATTGTGCCACTTGTTTTTGTCACATGTTAACAGAAAAAGTTTTCTTAATTTTGTTTTTGTTATAAATAGTTTTACTTTAAAGTGATTTTTGTGATTCATTCCAGTTTGTCTTTGAACATTCAACAAAAGAACTCATATATTGTGTCACAGGCTCATATTCAGACACAGAATGAAAATGGTCTAAGACTGACAGATGGAAATCCTTTTTAATGGAACCAGATTTCTCTCTTTGGCTCAAACGGCTCTTCATTTAGATCCACTTCTGACTTTTTAAATTCAGACAAATATTAAAGTGATTGAATAATTTACATGAAATATGTGCATTTATATCAATGTAATCAAATACACCTTAAAATTTACATTATGAATAAAAAAACATTTTGTATAAACTATTTAAAATAAAACCACACTTAAAATATATACCAAAAAAAAATTAACGCTAGTTATTTTTATTTTAAAAGGCCCTGAGTTAGTGCTCTGTGCATTATATTCATATTTCAACAGAAACCTACAGATATTTGCATCTCCAAAGTTGTTCTGTGTAAAAGCTGTTTTGTTTTTTAGACATTTATTTTCAAAGTGAAGTGTTGGACATATTTATTGTAGACGACAGGAACTGTAAACTCAAAAATCTCTTTACATTTAAACCTGAAGTTATTATACATCTGTAAAGAACAAAAACAGAAATAAATATTCACACATTCCACTTCCTGTTTCCACATTTCATCAGCTCTTATCCTCAGCTGCGACTGTGACCTGACAACTTTTATTTGTTAAATGTGCGACTTAAACAATTGGGTACAATAAAATGTAATTATAAAAGATTATATAAGGCTTAAGAATCTTGTAAATAAACACATGCATTGTGTTGGTGTGATAGAAAACAAAGCAAGCAGTGCCTAAAACCAAACTAAATCAGTAGAAAACAAGTTTTTTTTTCATACATGTGCATGGTACTAGGCTAGTTCTGAATACAGGGTGAGTGGAAGTGACTAGGTCACATGACTGTGCTCAGAGGTTTACCGACCGTAGCAGAAATTACACGTGCACAAACTTTCTTTCATGTGTTCCCAAAAAACTATTGAACAAATCCATGACTTTGTAAATAGAAAATTAATATAAAATTCAAAAAAAGACAAAAGTGGAAAAAAGAGGAGTGCCTGGTGCCACTAGATTAGATCCATTATTTTAAAGAGGTTTGGAGAAAATCCATTTGTTTCTCTTGAAGCTATTGAATCCTCTTGTGCTGTAATGTCCCGCTGTAAAAGTCTGGTCTGTTCAGAACGAGAGTCCCTCTGAGGCTGGACATCAGCTCAGACACTGAGCTTTAATCAAACCTGAGTCTGTTTCAAATCCAGTCTTTTGAGAATTATACCAGGTCCTCATTTAAATGTTGGTTTGGAAATGTTGGGCCTGGATGTTTTTTGTGCGCAACAATAAAATAGTTATATACAGTATATGATTATATAAATCATTAGACCACACATTTATTATTTGGCTTACATTTAGCTTCTTTTCACCAGTGTTACAGCTGGAACACCACTGGAGGCAAGGGGGTTAAGAGTCTTGCCCAAGGACACAACGACAGGATGAACTGTGGGAGAAGAGGAATCGAGCCACCAACCTCCCCTACTGCACCCAGCATTTAATTCATGTTTAATTCAAATATTTAATGCACGTGTGTGTTTTAATGCTTTATTAGTAAAATACATTTGAACATTTCCAAACTCTCAACATTCCCCATAATACTACCCCATAACACAACATAAACTTTCAAAATACCCATTTAAATCAATTAAATTAAAGCACGTTTTGTAAAACATAAAATGGCGGCGCCCATGCGCACACACTCAGCCACACGTGTTCAATGCTACTCACGGTACCGTTGCTAATGAGCTAAGACCTCGTGGCAGGCCTGTGAGTCCTCAGAAACATTGAGTGCGTTACAATAGTTTCCAACAAAACATTGAGGGTGTTGAAACATTTCCATTTGACTCGTTGAAAACATAAAACAGTACTTCCAAGGCCACAGCTCCTTATGCTAGGACCACGGGTAGAATTAGCTTGTCCTTGCTATTCTTCTGTTAGCATGGCTATCTAACCTCTTTTGTCTCAGTCGCACTTCAGGATTATGTCCATCACTAATCCTCAGTCTCACTGGATTCTTAGTCTTACTTATGGTTTAAGCAGAATTACTTAGTCTTTTACTGTTTCTCGTTCGCACACGCATGAGCCGTCCGTGCACACACCTGCGCACATGCCTTCTTTTTACGTGTCTCTTCTCCCTGTGTCTCTCACTCTCCGTGTTTTTCTCAACACAATAAAACTAACCTTCACAATAAAACATACAACATTAAAACACAATGAAATAATTTCCTACAAGGAACCATATGTAGCGTATTTTATACGGCACAACAAACGATCCACTGCCATCAAGCTCTTTGGAGGATTCTGTAATTTATTAGAAGAGGACAGTCAACATACACTCTCTCAGCTTTACTTTTCTTCTCTCAGCTGAAGAATGCATGAGAAAGACATGTTAAATACTGCCCTCTCTAACAGTGACTGCAGTCCAACTTAATACACAAAACACTAAACTATAGCAGACTATAAACATACAATTTAACATAAAAACAAAAGCTACATATATCTATAATACTAACAACATTTATACAGACACAATCCACCAAAATTATATGTAGAGAACTTATCAACGTAAAACTCACGCTCGAATTTGGCACGCAGCACGCAACATAATACGGAAAATACAACTCCCTTATCAATTAAAACATAGATCTAAGTACTTATTCTAGTTCTAGGACTTATCACGATCATATCAACTCAAAACTTTACTTAGTTCTACATATTTTCCGCTCTTTATTACAGAGCTCCTGATACATACCTGCCTCTCCTCAGTCACAGACTAGCGCAGGCGCGACCATCCCTTCATTCTGACGTCACACAATAACCAACTTCAACATATCAATTTTAAAACAACCATTAATCATTTTCCCATGTTTATATAACCAATATTCCCAACATACATCCATAACAATATAAAAATAAAATTAAAATAAACGTATTTCTTGTTAAGACACTTAAATGTTTGCTGGAATAACCTACAGCAAAACTCCCAACAATACACATATACAAATATTATTTCTCCAAATAATATATAAACAACTTAATAGGTATTCCCAACCTATTTATCCTCCGATTATCTACACAAAGTAAATAAATGGTTACCGTTTGATAATAAACTTATGCACTCATTGATAAAATTTGATTAATCATAAACCATCCCATTATGCTTTATTATTATGCCCAAGTTTACCACTGGGCTACATTTCAAGCTCTTAAATCTAACAGGATTTATACACTTCATACTTAAGTGCACCAAGTTAATAACTTGTAAATAGTGTTTTTATTTTTATTCATTTTGAAATAAACTTTTATATAACATAAAAAAAAATAAAAGCAAACATTCATTCCTGTCTGTCATTGAACATTCAACAAAATAACTCATATATTGAGTCACAGGCTCATATTCAAACACAGAATGAAAATGGAGATGGAAATTCTTTTTTTTAATGGAACCAGATTGCTTTCTTTTGGCTCCAAACAGCTCTTCATTTAGATCCACTTCTGGCTTTTTAAATGCAGACAAATATTGTGAAAAACACATCTCTTCCATCAACACCTGACTGACAAACACTAAATTCTACTTCCTGTCTATCAATTCCTTCCTGTTAAAAAATAAAATATAGAAAAAGAAAAAAAAATCTTTCCTATCTTTAGCTGTGTAAACTGTGCTGGGTTGTAACTGGCTAGTTTTTGGTGCACATATGCGTTTTTCTACCTTGTGCTGTTAAATAAAAAAGACAATATTTATTTCAGACATTTATTTTTAAATGTCTGATATCAAGTAAATTTATTTCAATGTATGCTTTTTCAGTCTGACAGAGAAAAGGAAATAGGAATGTGACTCTACAGGAAATGTAAGCTAATGATTGAAATGTTCCTCAAAGACATGGGTCATAAAGGCTGACCCCAGGCTAACTAAGTTTAGGACCACTTCCATTCCTCTTGTAGAAACAGGTTTTATGACCATAGAGGTAGGTCAGAGGTCACGTGAACAAAGACCACTTCTGTGTCACACCATATGTGATGACGGTTGATGTAAACCAGATGTGGTTTGTAGGATGTATTTAAGGAATGTGCTTCTTTTACTAGAGGTCAGTCAGTCTTGGAAGAGTGGCTGAACTCAGATATCTGAATAAAACCTGATATGAACCAGATCCAACAGCCTGGCTAAATTTTGGGACTATCTGCTTGATAACAATGTCAAATATACAAAGTGAAGTGTTGGACATATTTATTGTAGACGACAGGAACTGTAAACTCAAAAATCTCTTTACATTTTAACCTGAAGTTATTATACATCTGTAAAGAACAAGAACTTGACATTCCACTTCCTGTTTCCACATTTCATCAGCTCTTATCCTCAGCTGCCGACTCTGACCTGACAACTTTTATTTGTTAAATGTGTGACTTAAACAATTGGGTACAATAAAATGTAATTATAAAAGATTATATAAGGCTTAAGAATCTTGTAAATAAACACATGCATTGTGTTGGTGTCATAGAAAACAAAGCAAGCAGTGCCTAAAACCAAACTAAATCAGTAGAAAACAAGTTTTTTTTTTGTACATGTGCATGGTACTAGGCTAGTTCTGAATACAGGGTGAGTGGAAGTGACTAGGTCACATGACCTGAAAGCTATTGAAAAAAAATCCATATTTTTATTTTTTTACATACAAAATATAAAATAAAATAAAAAATAAGTGGAAAAAGAGATTTGGAGAAAATCCATTTGTTTATCTTGAAGCTATTGAATCCACTTGTGCTGTAATGTCCCGCTGTAAAAGTCTGGTCTGTTCAGAACGAGAGTCCCTCTGAGGCTGGACATCAGCTCAGACACTGAGCTTTACATTTATTTTAAATGACGTGAACAACGTTGATTCAACATGATTTTAGCATACATACCAGACGTAGATGGGACAACAACCAGAGACGAACAAGCTAGGCAGTCGTAAACCTTGCATTTCTCTGTCTGCACATCATGCACTTCTGAAGGGTGCTTAGACAGACTGCTTGTGTTTCCGTCCTTACTCGCAAACATTTTGTTGCACTTATGACATCAATCGTTGTCTGCATCAACTCTTTTTGCTCTCTCCGCCATCGTCACTCTTTGTATTAAGTGTGAGTTTTCGTTCTGTTGTGTGTGTGCTGCGCTTGTTCTTGTGGTGTGTATGTGAGAGAGACAGCCTCCTCCGCACATGACAGATCTCACAGACAAACGTCGTAATATGATCGCACATCAGAAGTGTTTGGTGAGATAAAATGTGCACAATAACATTAAGCAAAAATTCATAGTACATTCATTTTTTCCCCTCCACTACCGATACTGATACTAGCCCCGATTTAGCCCCAGGGCCACGTCAGCTCATTGCACGCCCATCCAAGACCCTGGAGCTGAGAGGCATAATGTACACCTATAAAAACTTCAGGATGCAGAGTCTCATTGTCGTCCAAATTTCCCCTTTTCTACCGCATTGTGTTGCTTTAGGTGTCGAGAAGACGTTCGTTTAGAGTAAAATATCTCTCCACACAGCTCACATGGTATCACTAACTCTCGAGTGTGTTCAGAGTAATGTGTCCTAAAAGAACTTGAACATCTAAATGTCTTTCCACAATGGTCACAATAGTATGGCCTGTGTCCAGTGTGGATGAGCTGGTGTTGTTTTAAAGTACTTGAATGTGAAAATGTCTTCCCACACTGGTCACAGCTGTAAGGCTTCTCTCAGTGTGGATGACCTGGTGCTGTTTTAAATTACCTGCCTGTGAAAATGTCTTCCCACACTGGTCACAGCTGTAAGGCTTCTCTCCAGTGTGGATGACCTGGTGCTTTTAAATTACCTGCCTGTGAAAATGTTTTCCCACACAGGTCACAGCTGTAAGGCTTCTCTCCAGTGTGGATGCGCTGGTGTAGTTTTAAAGTTCTTGCATCTGAAAATGTCTGCCCACACAGGTCACAGCTGTAGGGCTTCTCTCAGAGTGGATGCGGTGGTGTAGTTTTAAAGTACCTGCCTGTGAAAATGTCTTCCCACACAGGTCACAGCTGTAAGGCTTCTCTCCAGTGTGGATGAGCTGGTGTTTTTTTAAAGTACCTGCATGTGAAAATGTCTTCCCACACTGGTCACAGCTGTAAGGCTTCTCTCCAGTGTGGATGACCTGGTGCCGTTTTAAATTACTTGCATCTGAAAAGATCTTCCCACACAGGTCACAGCTGTAAGGCTTCTCTCCAGTGTGGATGCGGTGGTGTAGTTTTAAAGTACTTGCATCTGAGAATGTCTTCCCACACAGGTCACAGCTGTAGGGCTTCTCTCCAGTGTGGATGTGGTGGTGTAGTTTTAAAGTACTTGCATGTGAAAATGTCTTCCCACACAGGTCACAGCTGTAGGGCTTCTCTCCAGTGTGGATGCGCTGGTGTCTTTTTAAATTACCTGCATCTGAAAATGTCTTTCCGCACTGGTCACAGCTGTAAGGCTTCTCTCCAGTGTGGATGAACTGGTGTCTTTTGAGATTCTGCATAGTGGTAAACTTGTTCCCACACTGGTCGCACGTGTGCATTATAGAAGCAGTTGCTGTAGTTAGCTTCTATTTAATGAGAGTTTGCTTCTGACCAAGGATCCCTTGTTTCTCTGTGAGACAGAAATATAAAAGTGAGAAAAAGATCACCTTAACACAAGTTCTCAACATCTCACCAACCCAAGTTGGAAAAAAAAGGCTCTTGGGATAAGAGAAGAAACATCTTCACGTTAAAAACCTCCTCCAGATTCCTTTGTTTTAACCTTGCAGAACCATCACAGACATGTTAAAAATACCCCTTTATTTAGCAACATGCTGAGTATAATGTACATAAAAGTTACTAAAATGTAATAAGATTATTATACCCCCACCCTCCTCTGTCTGCGTGTCGTGTCTTGGATGAATAAAAAATAAAAAAATGCAACCTTCATTAAAAAAATTATATTTGGGTTAGTTAATTGCATGTCGGGCCACTAAAGAATACCTGTCTGAAAGCGTACAAGACATTTTCATTTCTGCAAGCCCAGGATGTACTGGTTTGTTATGGTGAAGACGATGATGAGTCCCACGGTAAGGTTCTTAATTTACTGGTCTTTGTTCCCAATCTCTTATGGTCTATGACCAAAAGACATCTTAAATACAAAAGACAAAAACAATAAGCACTCCTTTAGAGACAGTCACCAGGACAAGCCCAGAGAACAGCAGCTGCTCCTCCACATTAAGAGGAGCTGACAGAGGCTCATTGGTTCTGGAAGCCTTTTGGAGACTTTCTACAAACATGTCCCACCGAGAGAAGGTCTTGTAAATAAGTCTGAAAAGACTAGACGGGCCGTGCTCACTCATCTGGACTAAGAACACTGTGAAAAGTGAAACAAAATGAAAACAGAGCAAAAAGTCCAATGTAGACGGGGGTCTTGCTCGGTTCATTTGCCCAGTGTCACTCCCCTCGCTGTCTCCCCCTGTTTCCTGTCGACTACTGCCAAATAAAAAGGAAAGAGACGTCGAGGACAAATTCAACAAAGGATGACTTGTTTGTAGGACTAGAGTTACAGCCCCAGAACAACACTGATACATGGAGTTATAAATAATGTCTTTGTCGCCCTCTTCTGGTGAATATAGAGAAGTGTTTGAACCAAGTAGAGTACATTGTGTAAATACTCTGCCACTGAAAGATTTATATCATAAAACTGCACTAAACTTTAAGAACCCATTGTATTTGAATGTTGTCTTGTTGAAAGTGACCTGACCTATGATTAAAAATACATCAAAAAGGAGGTGGCATTAAACAGAGACCACAATAGAGTCATGTTTTACACTGCTTTATTTCTGCTTAATGTGCAAACTAACTCCAGCACACTAACTATGTAATCTATTGGGTTTTATAAAATCACTCGGTGCTCGATTTATTAGTCTGGCTATGTGGCTAAGCTAACTGTAACATACCAAACACATAGTTTGTATAAATGAGCTCATAATTAACGATTTACAGCTTCGATCAAATGTTCACAAACATGTCTTGCAGCTTTAAAAACACTTGTTCTATTTTATTTATGCGTGTGCATTTTGAATAACAATAATATCCTACTTTTCTCTGACCTGTTGAGTAAAGTCAGAAACATTAGGACACGTGGACAAAGTCCGAGCGGACAGTTTCAGACAAACCCTGTCCGTTTTACAAAAGTGTCCGGACTGTTTTCGTAGAGGCTAAAACAATGGCGGACATTTTAAAAGTGGCCAAGCGCCTCGTGGTTGTGGCTTGAGCCTGTCGCCAGTTTATGAGCTCGCTGCTGTTTTTCAAAGCAGCTCAAACTCTGCAGATGTAGTCCTTTTGAACATGGATTACTCCAGAGACGTGTAACGCTAGTGAAGACGGGATTAGCTCCGACACTTTCTTCGTTGACTACATTTACCCTTTTCTGCAGCAAAGCCTCTAAAACACGAGCCTTTTAAAATGTGGTCACACTCACAAACAGACAAAGACACGGACAAACCTGGATTGTTGCAGGCGTCGTCCCAGACGAGACTGAGACTCTGCAGCGGGAGGCGGACAAAGACGTCTGCTGTGAGCGCAGTGTCCACACAGAGACACAGAGACTGTAGACGATCCGGTTTGGAGTCACAATCACGACAATAGTCGACACGAGACAATGATTTCAATTCCCTTGAGCAGATGTGAACTCTCCACGCGCACATTATCGGTTCTAGAAAGACTTTTGGCGGATTGGGGGCGGGAACTACCGGTGGCACTGAGCCTCCTGTGATTGGTCACTTTTACAGGTCACTTTTTTGGTGCAGTGGATGGGTACTCAAGGAAGGTAAACTTAAAATATCTTGCCCTCCATAAAAGAGTGCTGGATAGTCTTGGAGCATTCAGCTAATGTCTGTAATGTGATCTCAGGACAGTGGACATATTGTCATACAGGTGAGTTTGGAAGGAGCAAACAACAATCGTGCTTCAACTGCATTTGCTGCCTTCAGAAAAGCCACTGAGCAACATGGTATACCCTCAAGGTAAGTCTCAAACCTTTCTTTAAAGAGTCAACATGTGTGTACAGGCCTTTGTAGAAGGTTGTAAAGACCTCTGAGAACAGAAGCAAATAAAACTCCAAACCAGATGTGGTTCTTAGGAATGATGTCAAATCCAACAAAGCAGCCAGAGAACCTTCAGGTAAAACAAGTACATGTTTATGCTCTAAATATTGACACCAGAGCAGTTCTAGTGTCCTCTGTTTTTAATTGTCAGGATATTCATGAGCCAGACATCGACTGGAGGTTACTGTTGAATACAGACGATGGAGGAATAATTGTGGTCCTGGAATTTGATCTTCCCTGACTGAAGAGCAGCATGCTGGACTAGAGCTATTGTTGGCTCCAAATTTAAGAGCCACAAACACCGGGACCTTTACCTAATGTGTAGAGAATATGGAAATGAGGTCTTGTCTGGTTCCATTGGAATTAAACTATTACAAAAGTTTTATTTATTTTTATTAAAGCAAACAAGAAAACATTTACAACTTGTCTTTTACAGATTCTTTTATCGACGTGTACAGCTGTCCATCCCAAACAGAGAAACTTGGATCATCTCCTGCATTTGTCTTTTGAACAGAACAGCCCAAACTCCAAATAATACAGTTAACTGTGAGGAAATGATTAGAAACAATGAGACGTTCATCTTTGAGGTTAATGTGATCTGAAAACTAGTTTAAATGAAAGAGAAACAGTAATCTTAATGTTTAACTCTATTGAATCTTTGTTGAGATTGTTAATGTTTCTAGTGACGACTAAAGTCAAATCCCTTGGACTGCCTGTGTGAGGTTCTCAAAATCAGTGCAAGTGTTTAAGTGCATTATGGGTAATGTAATGGCAGTAGAGCATCGACGATTGGAAAACAGAGTGTGTTGTTCATATCGTGAGTCGCAGTCATGGTCAAAGTTTACTGTTATTTAGTCTCTTTTCGTTCCGTCTCTACCAATGGAACATGTGTCTGGCCTGAAATCCATCGAGAAAAGCATTGGATCAAGCTCTTCCTCCTTCCTCATCTTCGGTCCCTGTAAAAAGAATCAACTTTCAACTACAGTGCTGGCAAAAGAATGATGCCACATCTTTACGGTTTCTGCATTTGACACGATTAATACGTCAAAGAAAAGGAGCAGAAGACAAAGATACAAACCTTGGTCTTCCAGCTTCTGCAAGAAGTCCTGCAGAAAGTTTATTATTTAGTATTCCTTCTGCCGTCTCATTGAGCCCTCCTCGCTGAAGTGAGGACAGAGAGCTTGAAAAATAAAGTCTGAATCCACCTTAAATCAGGATTCAATCAAATATTAAAGAATAAAGTTAAATGAACACAAACATGCTTTACATTTTACAGTGAACATGTGACGTAGCTCTTTAGGTCTCCAGGAACAAAACGCTGCTGGAACAGCTGATGGTGTTGTGCCAGTTCTTTGTCAAATCCATAAATGTCTGGTCCTTGGTGGATCTGATTAAGGATGGAATCAGCCTCACAAGTGAACGCAAAGTGAAGGCACTAACACAGAATATGAAAAGGCTTCATTAGTTAGTCTTTTAAATGTTGATGAAAAAGGATTGAGGTTACCTGTTAGCACAAGTTATTTCATAAATAAAGGCACAGACTTGAATTTGTTTTCCTGATAATCTGTGATACTATATTTGGGGTTTTGTTTTTCTCTGCATCTCCTTCAAATAAATGTGACTGAATGCCACGCTTCATTTCTGTAAGGAGGAAAAGACATTGTGCTAAAGAGGATTTCATTATTTATTACGTCCTCGATGAGGAATACAAACCTGTGAGAATTCTTTACCAAGCCTTTTCTCCAATAAAAGAGAGTGGAAGGGGTTCTTTGGAGAGGCTTGCTTCTGTCTGGACCACTGCTTAAGACCCTCTGATAAAGCTCCTCTCTCGTCACATTTATATGAAATGTTTTGGATTTGTCGGCCTTTTCTCCAAGAGACTTTAGGATGTCTGAGAAACTAACAAATGACAACAATATAATCTTTAAAAGACAAAGTCACACAAAGAGAAGAGCTGCTCTGGGGCTGATTCCAGTCTGATGCTGTTGATGTGGACAGATGCATATAAAGATCAAATTCATTTTTTTAAGGACATGGTCAAAGGGAAGGTCATGTGAAAGACAAATCTAATTCTATATTGAATGAAATGTAGTCAGTCCCTCTCCCTCTCCCACATATGCTGCATGGATATGAATGTAATCTTTTCACATAATGGGCCAGACACCCATTAAAGACACAGTTTCAAGCAAACACAAAGAGATCATCAGAAGAACCCCAATAACAACTTGACTAAGCAGTAAACATCAAGGTAGTTTGATCTTGTTTGTGTAAGATGTGACAGTGCATGTTTCTTTTGTTGAAATCCATACATCTACTCTAAAGATGAACCAAACAACACTCTACATTTACACTGTAAATACTAATGTCCAGAAGAAATGGAATGGTTAATGTCTGTGATTATCTTACATTGATCTCAGAGTCCACTGGATAACTGCACATTGATAAAGCCCGCTCAGATTCTTACATTGACAGCTGAGTCATTTGATGAAGGAAGATGTGTTGGATAACTTCTTCTTTATCATCCTCCAAGTCCAGTATTTCATGGTAGGTCTCTAAAACAAGGGCAAACAGAAGAGGTTTGTGAACAGTTACAGGCAGTTAGCAGACAAGCATCTTTGTATTTGTTTTCAGATTCTGTCTGTGTTTCAAATGTGCAACATTCACATCATCAACTTAATCTTTCGTCGTTTTGAAAACTTGAATATTGACTCTTAATTCATTATTTTGGGTAAAACCTTTTTCCATCAGGGTTCAGTAGATTTAGTAGAAAGTAGAAGTGGAATGTAGAGACCAAATTACACAGGACTTGTGGATCTACAATTCTTGCAGAAAGTTAGGGATATTGAATTTTGTGATAAAATGTCTGAATGCTTCTAAAACGCACTATAACTTTGTGAACATCATTTGACAATCTCTAAACTTTTGAGCACATGTCCAACTGTTCAGTCTTTCAGTGCGTGCACAGTGAAAGAGGATGTAGCTTACTTCATATTGCTGCTGAGAGGTTAAGATGGGTCCTATACATATATTTGTGACACACTATTGAGGTTCGTATTGTAAACAGAGACACTTGATCCAGAATGCTTTACTGTGATTTATTTAAAGTACACTCAGGTATCACAGCGAATACTGATGGAAAAGTACAACCGTATGGATAAATGAAAAATCAAACAAACAGAGGTCAACTAAAATGATGTTTGCACGACCTATCCTCTGTCCACCACTGCTTCATTTTGACATTGTCATAAATATAGTTTTATGGTCATTTCTGTTTCCAGCCTTTAATGTGTCACTATTAAAAATAAAATAAAAAATTCTGTAAAAAGTCAGAGACAGTTTAATGTGGTGGAGTTGCCTTTTCAAAGAGAACTAATGGATAAAAGTATTTTTCTTGAAGTTTATGGTAAAGAACAAACTCATAATGTCTAAGGCCACAGACCTCACAAGTGAACAATACCAAAGGCTCTAATGTCTCTAAGAGCAAACACTGAAATGTCATCTGGGTTTTCAAAACTGTGAAGAAGAATGTGTTATTATTTCAGAGGGAGACAGTAGCTACATTTATGATGTATATTTATTCACTAAGATCATTTATTTATATTAGTTTGTGTAATGAACAAAATAGAACAGAACTTTACTTTGTTGTTTAACAAAGAGGAATGTTTCCTGCAGCTCACCAGTGCATGAGACAGATCTGTGCACAAATATGGAGTCAGACCAGGACCAGACCAGACCAGGACTAGACCAGACCTAACCAGACCAGACCAGGACCAGACCAGACCTAACCAGACCAGGACCAGACCAGACCAGACCAGGACCAGACCAGGACCAGACCAGGACCAGACCAGACCAGACCAGGACCAGACCAGACCAGACCAGGACCAGACCAGGACCAGACCAGACCAGGACTAGACCAGACCAGGACTAGACTAGACCAGACCAAGACTAGACCAGACCAGGACCAGACCAGACCTAACCAGACCAGACCAGACCTAACCAGACCAGACCTAACCAGACCAGACCAGACCAGCAGCAGACCAGACCAGCAGAAGACCAGGACTAGACCAGACCAGGACCAGACCAGACCAGACCAGGACCAGACCAGACCAGGACTAGACCAGACCTAACCAGACCAGGACTAGACCAGACCTAACCAGACCAGACCAGACCAGACCAGGACTAGACCAGACCAGACCAGACCTAACCAGACCAGACCAGGACTAGACCAGACCTAACCAGACCAGGACTAGACCAGACCAGACCAGAACTAGACCAGACCAGGACTAGACCAGACCTAACCAGACCAGGACTAGACCAGACCTAACCAGACCAGACCAGACCAGGACTAGACCAGACCTAACCAGACCAGACCAGACCAGACCAGGACTAGACCAGACCAGACCTAACCAGACCAGACCAGACCAGGACTAGACCAGACCTAACCAGACCAGACCAGGACTAGACCAGACAAGACCAGGACTAGACCAGACCAGACCAGGACTAGACCAGACCAGCAGCAGACCAGACCAGGACTAGACCAGACCTAACCAGACCAGACCAGCAGCAGACCTAACCAGACCAGCAGCAGACCAGACCAGACAGGACTAGACCAGACCTAACCAGACCAGACCAGCAGCAGACCAGACCAGACAGGACTAGACCAGACCAGCAGCAGACCTAACCAGACCAGACCAGGACCAGCTGAGTCCTGGTCTGGTCTGGACAGACGTGGAGCTGTGTAAAGTGTGAGTCTGTTGTTTATCTCTGGGACCTTTGTTAAGACACTGTCTACATTTGTTTTCTTTGTATCAGAAAGTTTCAAAATGATGTTCTGGACAAAGCTGTAGAAATATTAGAGTCTTTAAAGTTCAGTGTTTTACAGATAAATATTTATTAAGAAAAATGGAAAATGATGCAATGTGCAAATGCTGCCTTGTAATAGTTTCCAGAGGATTTTATTCTGTTGTACATCAATGAAGCTGGGCTTTTTCACTTGAGGAATATCTCAAAAACTCCTCCTGTTTCTCTTTAGCTGATGCTGAAATTCTCATTTATGCATTTGTCACATCCAGGCTGGACTATTACACAATCCTTCACGGCCTGTCCGTCCTGGGAGTGGATCCTCCTTCTGTGGCTCTCCTGAGGTTTCTCTTTTTCCCGGCTGGGTTTTGGAGTTTTTCCTCACCCTGATGGAGGGTCTAAGGACAGGGGATGTTGTCTAGTGCAGTCTGTTAAGCCCTTTGAGGAGGCTCTTGTTGTGATATTGGACTGTACAAAATGTGTGTAAATACCAGCCGTATCCACATGCATGCTAAAAGATGTGTCTGACCTTAATATTTAATTGAGAAAACGAGGTTGAAGGTTGATCTCCTGAGTTATGTATTGATTCCTTATCAACATGTTACTTCCTTGTTTTGCGGACACACTGACAAACAAGTGAGACGTGTGGATACATGAGACAATCATAATCAAGTAACAAGTGACAGAGAAATGACCAATGTCAAATCACTTTCTTCTTGCAGAATATTACAGTGCAGCAGATTATCCATTCCACCGTTAACCACTATACCGAAAAGAGTCACAGGATGAAAAATGAATCAAAGAAATACACAAACTATTAATTATGATCAATGTACACAGAAAGGGAACCGATACCTTTCAATAAATCACTAAAAGCATTAACCATGGATCAAATTGGAAATACAAAAAAGTGTTACTTTTCAATGACCGTGCGCTGTCCTCACGAGACGTGTCACTTCTGTGTTCAGCTAGACGGACAGTGAACAGGCGAGATGTTGGTTCATGGCTATGAGTCTTTTCTTAAATCTCAAGAATATCTTCTCTTTTATCTTTAAATTTAAAGCTGTAAAAACATGGAGAATGACAACAATTACAATTGTACACACTGTTGTGATTGTAGGCTGGAGCTGACTGAGCAGTATTTGCTGCCAACATAAACCATTCAGATTAAATAACAGTTCAACAAATTAAGCATTGACACTGCAATGTTGTCTGCATTAACAATTTATTTTATTTCTTTGTTTTAGGTAGAGGCTTGTAAATCATGGAATCCAAACTAGCCTGATTAACATCACAAAGCCGCTAGCAATGCAAGCGCTTGGCACAGTTACTTTACGTTTCATCTTTAGCAACATTTACATCTCTAGATTTATTGAAATTCTAGTCCGACTAAAAATCAATCCATATCGCAAGTAATAGTGACTCACACCCATCGCCCTGAGAGAAGACAAGAGGATGTGATGGTTAACAGTGTCAAAGGCAGCAGACAGATCCAGTAAGATGAGGACAGATGACTTGGATGTTGTCTTTGCCAGTCTCAGGGCTTCGATGACTGAGAGCAGAGCAGTTTCGGTGGAGTGTCCGCTCTTGAACCCAGACTGGTTCTGGTCCAGGAGGTTGTTCCGTGTGAGAAAGGAGGAGAGCTGGTTAAACACTACTCACTCCAGAGCTTTGGCAGTAAAGGGAAGGAGGGAAACCGGTCTGTAGTTTTCTAACAGTGAAGGGTTGAGAGTGGGTTTCTTCAGTAGTGGTGTGATGCGGGCCTCTTTGAAAGCTGTGGGGAATGACCCAGTGGAGAGAGATGAGTTGATGATGTGGGTGAGAGCAGGCACAACAGATGGAGAGATGGCCTGAAGGAGATGTGTGGGGATGGGATCTAGCGGACAGGTGGTAGGGTGGTTAGAACTAATGACCTTGGAAACGTCCGCTTCAGTTAGAGGAGAAAAAGAGGGGAGCAAACACGTATCAGGTGTGAAAGAGTTCAACAGGTGCTGGCGCAGAAAACTGACTGCTTATGGCGGTTGTTTTCTTTACAAAGAAAGATGCAAAATCGTCAGCTGTTAACTCTGATGAAGGAGGGGGAGCAGGCGGACAAAGGAGGGCAGAGAAGGTTTTAAAGAGAGTGCGTGAGTCAGGTGAGTTGATTAACTTAGAATGGTAGTAGATGGTTTTTGCAGAGGTGACCTCAGCAGAGAAATTAGAGAGGAGAGACTGGTAGATAGAGGTCAGTGAGATCTTTTGACTTGCGCCATTTTCTCTCAGCTGACCGGAGGCTGGTGCGATGCTCACGTAGAACATGGGATAACCAAGGGCAGACGAGGATGTACGAGCTGGTCTGGATATAAGAGGGCATAGGTTGTCCAAGCAGGATGTAAGTGTGGAGCACAGAGTGTCAGTGGCAGTGTTGGTGTTTAAAAGAGAGAGCGCCTCAAGAGGGGGAAGTGCAGAAGAGACGGCAGAGGAAAAGCGTGAAGTATTTTTGTCAAATTAACAAAGTGAAGTGTTGGACATATTTATTTTAGACGACAGGAAATGTAAACTCAAAAATCTCTTTACATTTAAACCTGAAGTTATTATACATCTGTAAAGAACAAGAACTTGACATTCCACTTCCTGTTTCCACATTTCATCAGCTCTTATCCTCAGCTGCGACTGTGACCTGACAACTTTTATTTGTTAAACGTGTGACTTAAACAATTGGGTACAATAAAATGTAATTATAAAAGATTATATAAGGCTTAAGAATCTTGTAAATAAACACATGCATTGTGTTGGTGTGATAGAAAACAAAGCAAGCAGTGCCTAAAACCAAACTAAATCAGTAGAAAACAAGGTTCTTCTGGAAACACCTCGCTTTAGAGAATAAAAACAACCCACTGACCAAACAGTCTGAAGGACTTAAAAAACACAAATAATAAAATTAAAAGAGCTGAGTGGAGAGTGAAGAACATGTCACACAAGCAGCAGAACAGACATTAACTTTATATGTTTTAAGTGATAACCTCATCTGGACTCAGACAGAGCCCTGAACAGGTTAGTTTAGTGACAGTGTTGACCCGTATAGAGACTAAAAGAGACGCTCGACCTTCAGATGCAGCACATATCAAACTATAAATACAGCTGTGCTCAGAAGGTTACACACCCTGGCAGAAATTACACATGCAGAGAAATCCTTGATTTTGTAAATAGTGTTGTGAAGGTCACTAAAGGTCAAGCGGTCAGTTACAATGTTCGGGAGTCGTCCCTTCTGTGAGGCCTGCTATTTCCTATTTTTATGAGACTCTAAAACAGTACTCTTCTACACATTAAGACTTCAGCGGCTGACAGGTCACTGTAGGCGGATGCCAGACCCGATTGAAAGTCGGCTGGTTAAAGGCTGGTCTAACCCTAAAACAGCTCCGTCCGTAATCCGTAATCTATCCCTCAAGACAATCTTTTTATGGAGGATTTTGAAGAGGCTTATGTACGCCGATCGAATCTCCCTGTTATTTAGAAGTCCAGTGGACGATACAGACGGCCTGTGAGTCAGTCTGATTCTGACACTCAGACCTCTGTGCCAGTGGGAGAGGCTGGTTTAACTTTAAAGAACAAATCATAGTTTTGAACTAGGTTTTTATTAAATGATTAAACAAACATTACATTATGAAACTTAACATGAAAAATTATTTTCTTTTCTCACAATATAACATTTTACACCTTACAATATAACAGTAATATGACCTCAACTTGAATACTAAGGTTGTTTTTCTGAAGGTTTTAGAGCGAGACAGAGCTCTAGAGAAAGAAGTAGATTATCATCGTCTGGTCTCACTATGTAAAAAAACTACGAGTTAAAAGTCGTGGCCACGAGATACGCTGTCGTGGCCACGAGATACGCTAAATCGTGCCACGAGATAAGTAAATATGAAAGCATGCACGCTAACTCTGCCACCCATAAGGCTCATACATACAGCCAGATGGACCTAAGCCTACAACGCCCTCTGCTGACGTTTTATCGTAGGCTACACAGACATGCTTTTCCAAAATGTCAAAGACTTCAATAATTAATAAACCAGTCTGCACACTAATATAGACTATCTTAAAATCATAATCAGAAATACTTTATTGATCTTTATTGATATCGATAACCTTTGTTATTTAAATGGACCCTGTACTGTAGTGCAATGTAATACTTCACATTCTGTGCAATATTATCTGTTTTAATATTCAGTGTAATATAGTTTGCTGCAGTTCTGCTTCTATTTATTTACTAGTACTGTTCATCACAATCAATTCAATTTTGTTAATACAGTAATGTAAATCTTGTAGGCTGCATATCCATGGTCCTTTATAACTCTTATTTATATTTTATAGCATATATTTATACTTTTTACATGTGTATAGGCTACTTGTTTATTTACCAACTTATATTATTATTTATATTTCTTTAAATGTCTTGATGTGCACATCAACTGTGACACAACAATTGTCCCCTGGGTTATCGATATCAATAAAGATCAATAAAGTATTTCTGATTGTGATTTTAAGATAGTCTATATTAGTGTGCAGACTGGTTTATTAATTATTGAAGTCTTTGACATTTTGGAAAAGCATGTCTGTGTAGCCTACGATAAAACGTCAGCAGAGGGCGTTGTAGGCTTAGGTCCATCTGGCTGTATGTATGAGCCTTATGGGTGGCAGAGTTAGCGTGCATGCTTTCATATTTACTTATCTCGTGGCCACGACTTAGCGTATCTCGTGGCCACGACTTAGCGTATCTCGTGGCCACGACTTAGTTACATATATTTTTTTTTTTTTTAACATAGTGAGACCAGAGGGGCTCCGTACAACCCAGACCAGAAATTAGTATCCGTGGGGAAGATTCTTAGACTCAGGGGTGAGTTGAATAAGTGAGATAGATTTAAACAATTTTATTTTATTTTTTTGTGTGTTCTGTGCTCTGCTCACAGACACTGAATTTGACCTATATTTCAGCTTCCTGGTTCGAGGCCTATTTAGAGTTAAATTCTTGGTTCTCATTTACTCTTAACACATTTTATTCTTCCACACTTCCAAAAACATTGACATATATTTAACTTTAACATTACTCTTAAGCATTTTACTTTTAATTCTTAATTATTTTAAGTCTTCACTTCTCAACAGTGTCTTTATCGGTTTGTGTCTCCCTTGCTCCTCAAATTTCAAAATTAATCCTCCGCATTCACTACAATAGAAGCTTTATATAAAAATCAAAAAGACAAAAGTGGAAAAAAAAAAAGAGGTGTGCATGGTACTACTAGGCTAGGACTATGAAGACAGGATGACCTGAAACCTACTGGGGAAAAAAAAATCATACAAAATAGAAAATAAAATAAAAATACCACATTTACATTTATTTGGCTTACATTAATCATCTATTCACCAGCGTTACAGCTGGAAACCACTGGAACCAAAAACCACTGGAGGCAGGGGGTTAAGTGTCTTATCCAAGGACACAAAGACAGTACCACCCCCACCCCTACTACACCAACATTCAATTCATGTTTACTTCAAATGTTAAATGCTCTTTTGTGTTATATGCTTTATTAGTAAAATGAAGACAGTTTTGAAAATGCACATTGTCTTTAAAATCCTCCACAATGACTACACCTAGTTTAAAATAAAATGAAAAATACTGGCACCATTAATTGTACTGTGCCAAACCAAAAACAGTGAGCAAAAAAACAAGTTACGTATTGAACCGTGGAGCGACTGTATTGTTGCATCCCTACAGCCTTTTGTTGTTCATTACTCTGTACGAGGCTCGAGCACATTTGAAATGCTGAGAGCTGTTCTCACACAGATCCTGAACTTTATACAGCGCTGTCCATCCCAGTTCTTCAGGAGCGGGTTAAACATGTCCATCATGTTTTGGCTAGTTAACTACTTTTTATAGGAGTTGTTTTTTTTGCACCTTTAACAGATGCACATCATTAGGAAAATTAGACATTTCCTATCAGAGCACTCTACACAAATCCTAGTCCAGGCTCTTGTCTTGTCCAAACTGGATTATTGCAATGCTCTTCTGGCTGGACTCCTGCTGCACAACCAAACCTCTGCAGCTCATCCAGAATGCAGCAGCAAGAGTGGTCTTTAAAGAACCAGAGAGAGTAACTCCTCTCTTCATTAGTTACACCGACTCTCTTCATTAGTTACACCGGCTCCTCTCTTCATTAGTTACACTGACTCCTCTCTTCATTAGTTACACTGGCTCCTCTCTTCATTAGTTACACTGGCTCCTCTCTTCATTAGTTACACTGGCTCCGCCCCCTCATATCTTCACTCACTGATACAGACCTATGTTCTACCAGATCCCTGCGCTCTGCAAATGAACAACGTCTATATATGTATATATATATATCTATTCCATTTGGTGGAATAATCTACTGCTGCTACAAGATCGGCAGGTTCTGTAGACATCTATAAAATACCCCTGAAAACACATCTCTTCCATCAACACATGACTGACAAACACTGAATTCTAATTTCTTTCCATTGATTCCTACTCCATTTAGAAAAAAAAAATCCTATTCTTAGCTGTGGATACTGTGCTGGGTTGCAACTGACTAGTTTTTGTGCACTTATGCTTTGTTACCTTGTGTTGTTAAAATTGCTTCTATTATTTTCCTCACTTGTAAGTCGCTTTGGATAAAAGTGTCTGCTAAATGACTAAATGTTTAAATGTTTTATATTAACTGTATGTTATATGCTCTCACTCCTGCTCCAGTTCATATGCTTATCCACAGACACTTATGACTTAATGTCTTTAGCTGTATCTCCCATTAGCACCATGCTAATCCAAACTAGACAAAGACATCACTTTGCACTACATCTAATCATTGTTCAAGGACACGCTGTCCTGTACACTTAGTGGCATATACACATAAACCTATTCACATCTATGACTGACACGTCAGATCATTACACGCCCATCCAAGACCCTGGAGCTGAGAGGGGCATAATGTACCGATAAAAACTTCAGGATGCAGAGTCTCATTGTGGTCTACACTTCCCCATTTCCACCTCAGTGTGTTTCTTTAGGTGTCGAGAAGAAGTCTGTTTAGAGTAAAATATCTCTCCACACAGCTCACATGGTATCACCAACTCTCGAGTGTGTTCAGAATAATGTGTCCTAAAATAACTTGAACTTCTAAATGTCTTGCCACAATAGTCACAATAGTGCGGTCTGTGTCCAGTGTGGATGAGCTGGTGTTGTTCTAAATTACCTGCCTGTGAAAATGTCTTCCCACACTGGTCACAGCTGTAAGGCTTCTCTCCAGTGTGGATGAGCTGGTGTTGTTTTAAATGACCTGCCTGTGAAAATGTCTTCTCACAAAAGTCACAGCTGTAAGGCTTCTCTCCAGTGTGGATAAGCTGGTGTTGTTTTAAACTACCTGCCTGTGAAAATGTCTTCCCACACTGGTCACAGTTGTAAGGCTTCTCTCCAGTGTGGATGAGCTGGTGTTTTTTAAAATGGCCTGCCTCTGAAAATGTCTTCCCACACAGGTCACAGCTGTAAGGCTTCTCTCCAGTGTGAATGCGCTGGTGTATTTTTAAACAATCTGCTCGTAAAAATGTCTTCCCACACTGGTCACAGCTGTAAGGCTTCTCTCCAGTGTGGATGCGCTGGTGTATTTTTAATTCACCTGCTCGTAAAAATGTCTTACCACACAGGTCACAGCTGTAAGGCTTCTCTCCAGTGTGGATGAGCTGGTGTTGTTTTAAATTACTTGCCTGTGAAAATGTCTTCCCACACAGGTCACAGCTGTAAGGCTTCTCTCCAGTGTGGATGAGCTGGTGTTGTTTTAAACTACCTGCATGTAAAAATATCTTCCCACACAGGTCACAGCTGTAAGGCTTCTCTCCAGTGTGGATGAGATGGTGCTGTTTTAAACTACCTGCCCGTAAAAATTCCTTCCCACACAGGTCACAGCTGTAAGGCTTCTCTCCAGTGTGGATGAGCTGGTGTTGTTTTAAATTACCTGCATGTAAAAATCTTCCCACACAGGTCACAGCTGTAAGGCTTTTTTCCAGTGTGGATGAGCTGGTGCTGTTTTAAACTACCTGCCCGTAAAAATTCCTTCCCACACAAGTCACAGCTGTAAGGCTTCTCTCCAGTGTGGATGAGCTGGTGTTGTTCTAAATGACCTGCCTGTGAAAATGTCTTCCCACACAGGTCACAGCTGTAAGGCTTCTCTCCAGTGTGGATGAGCTGGTGTTGTTTTAAATTACCTGCACGTAAAAATATCTTCCCACACAGGTCACAGCTGTAAGGCTTTTCTCCAGTGTGGATGAGCTGGTGCTGTTTTAAACTACCTGCCCGAAAAAATTCCTTCCCACACAAGTCACAGCTGTAAGGCTTCTCTCCAGTGTGGATGAGCTGGTGTCGTTTTAAATTACCTGCCTGTGAAAATGTCTTCCCACACAGGTCACAGCTGTAAGCCTTCTCTCCAGTGTGGATGAGCTGGTGTTGTTTTAAACTACTTGCATGTGAAAATGTCTTCTCACACTTGTCACAGCTGTAAGGCTTCTCTCCAGTGTGCATGAGCTGGTGTTTTTTTAAACTACCTGCATGTGAAAATGTCTTCCCACACTGGTCACAGCTGTAAGGCTTCTCTCCAGTGTGGATGCGCTGGTGTTCTTTTAAATTACCTGCATCTGAAAATGTCTTCCCACACAGGTCACAGCTGTAAGGCTTCTCTCCAGTGTGGATGAGCTGGTGTCTTTCTAAATGACCTGCCCGTGAAAATGTCTTCCCACACAGGTCACAGCTGTAAGGCTTCTCTCCAGTGTGGATGAGCTGGTGTTGTTTTAAACTACCTGCATGTGAAAATGTCTTCCCACACAAGTCACAGCTGTAAGGCTTCTCTCCAGTGTGGATGCGCTGGTGTTGTTTTAAATTACCTGCATGTAAAAATGTCTTCCCACAAAAGTCACAGCTGTAAGGCTTCTCTCCAGTGTGGATGCGCTGGTGTAGTTTTAAAGTACCTGCATGTGAAAATGTCTTCCCACACAGGTCACAGCTGTAAGGCTTCTCTCCAGTGTGGATGAGCTGGTGTCTTTTGAGACACTGCACAGTGGTAAACTTGTTCCCACACTGGTCAGTGCATTATAGAAGCAGTTGCTGTAGTCAGCTTCTTTATTTAAAGAGCGTTTGCTTCTGACCAAGGATCCCTTGTTTCTCTGTAAGAGACAGAAATGTAAAAGTGAGAAAAAGATCACCATAACACAAGTTCTCAACATCTCACTAACTTGGTTCAACCGGTTGAACTCAGACGCAGAAAAAAAAAAAAAAAAATAAAAAATAAAAAAAAAATAAATAGGCTCTTGGGATAAGAGAAGAAACACCTTCACCTTAAAAACCTCGTTCAGATTCCTTTGCTTTAACTGCAAAACCTTCACAGATATGTTTAAAATAACCCATTAGTTAGCAACATGTTGAGTATAATGTAGACAATAGTTACTAAAATGTAATAAGATTATTATACCCCCCACCCTCCTCCGTCTGCGTGGTGTGTCTTGGATGAAAAAAATAAATAAAAAAAAACGCAACCTTCATCAATAATAAAACTGTTATCTGGTTTAGTTAATTGCATGTCGGGCCACTAAAGAATACCTGTCTGAAAGAGTACGAGACATTTTCATTTCTGCAAGCCCTGGATGTACTGGTTTGTTATGGTGAAGACGTAGATGAGTCCCCACAGTAAAGTTCTTGTCTGGTCTTTGTTCCCAACTTCTTATGGTCTACGACCAAAAAGACATCTTAAAATACAAAAGACAAAAACAATAAGCACTCCTTTAGAGACAGTCACCAGGACAAGCCCAGAGAACAGCAGCTGCTCCTCCACATTAAGAGGAGCTGACAGAGGCTCATTGGTTCTGGAAGCCTTTTGGAGACTTTCTACAAACATGTCCCACCGAGAGAAGGTCTTGTAAATAAGTCTGAAAAGACTAGACGAGTCGTGCTCACTCATCTGGACTAAGAACACTGTGAAAAATGAAACAAAATGAAAACAGAGCAAAAAGGCTATTTTTTTTTTTCCATCATTTTCTACCGCTTTGTCCCGTTAGGGGTTGCGGTGACTGGAGCCTATCCCAGCAGCTTTGGGCCTGAGGCGGGTACACCCTGGACAGTGGCCGGTTAGTCGCAGGGCTGACATTTAGAGACAGACAATGGCAAACAATCATTCACTCTCACTTTCATTCACTAGGGACACTTTAGAGTTGCCAATTTAACCATTACATGCATGTCTTTGGACGGTGGGAGGAAGCCGGAGTACCTGGAGAGAACCCACAGTAACACGTGGAGGACATGCAGACTCCTCACAGAAAGACCGAGACGGCCGAGAATATTTGAGTCGGCTGGGTTTTGAACTCACGACCTTCTAGCTGTAAGGCAGGAGTGCTAACCACTCTGCCACATGCGCCCGGCCAAAGGCCAATGTAGTATAAATAGAATGTAGTCAATGTTTGCCCAGTGTCACTCCTCGCTGTCTCACCCTGTTTCCTGTCGACTACTGCCAAATAAAAGGAAAAAGACGTCAAGGACAAATTCAACAAGGGATGACTTGTTGGTAGGCCAAGAGTTACTGTTATGGAATTGTACATCTCCATTTACATTATATATTATGCTCTCACTCCTGCTCCAGCTCATATGCTTATCCACACACAAGTATGACTTAATGTCTTTAGCTATATCTACATCAGTTTGCACTACATCTAATCATTTTCCAGGGACACTCTGTACACTTAGTGACCCACATCTAGAACTGATATCGTCAGCTCAATACACGTCCATCCAAGACCCTGGAGCTGAGAGGTGGGCATAATGTACCTATAAAAACTTCATATATGTTTACATCATTAAGCAGAACCTTTCACGTACCATTGTTCATGTGTGTCTGTTTTGCTTCTCTTTGCAAAGATTAAACCTGTCTATTATTGTCAAATCATACACCGTCTCCATCGTCTGCTCATTTAATCTGTAACCAAAATTCTCGTAACATTTGGGGCTCGTCCGGGATATCGACATCTGCTGTTTCTGCTGCACGGAAGAAATGCACAAACAAGCATTTCTTTGTAAGTCCTAAGATGCATATTTTTAGCATTACAGGCCAGACCTTCACTCTCTGAGAGAGACGCAGTGACGATATCTGAACTAAAAAGAGAAAAGAGCAGAGAGACGATGAGAGACAGAACAGAAGTCTGGCTGTGGAAAGACTGGACCATTCGACTAAAAAGTCAGGTAAAACAGCTGTTAAAATTTTTATGTTTGCGTTTGTGAACCAAAAGCTTCCGGAAGTAGTGTTTGGGTTGCTTCTGCTTAAATTGTTTTACATGTCATCTTTCATGAGAGTATTTCCATGTTGTTACTATAACTGTAGGAGAACGCTGAAGCTGAGAGACGAGGAAAAGTATGTGTTTTTGTCGAGACCCTGCCTTTAGAGGTGTATGGTGAGATTTAAACTGGATGTTTGATGTTACTCTATGGTATCATTTGCAGATTTTGCTGTAGTTGAATAAGCATATATCCTAAAACGCCACATTCAACGTCTGGCCTAACTAGTTAATGTGGTTTAATGGTGTGTTGGGCCTGACGGAAGAGCTCGAGCTGACTCTCAGTCGAGACCCTGCCAAATCCTATGGTGAACGGTGAGATTGGAGCCTGAAGTCACGTGACAATATAGTGACAAAGCAGGCCTGCAGAAAATTGTTGTCTCTGTAAACTCTGAGATACAGAGAAAAAGTCCACTAAGGTGAAGTGGCTTTAATGAAGTTTGTCTAACCTGAAGGGTTTGTAACAAGTGTGTTTGAGAGAGTGATTGGGATGCGACTGTGGAATGAATGCATTGAATTGATTTTAATTGGAAGAAGTTGAATGTGAAAAAGCCTTAACTTGTGATAAGTTGATGCAACAGAGTGAGTTTGAATATTCTGATTAAGATAAATTGGGAAAATCTAACATTGTGACATATTTGAACTGTTGATCCTTAATTTGATCCATCTGAATAAATTATGAAAGTGCATAAAAGACCTGCTGAAACTGACAAATATATATTTTTTTCAAATGTTTCCTCCTGTGAGCCTCTGGGTCCCTCTAACAACAGCATGCCAGCTCTCAAGGACACTGAAACGTGCCGTCCCACGTCTACCTTTGATCCAAAATACAAGTTTTGAAGTATTTTGCAAAACAATTGCAATCTTATTGTACATCTATTATGACAAATATTAGTATGAAAGAACTAAGAAAAACTGAGACATAGTTATTGGGGATAGAATGAAAATGACCACTTTGTAATAAAAACACTGTAGACAGTGAATAGAGTTAAACACCAGTGTTCACAGTAACACAAGATAACAGAGGTGTCTTATCACCCTCCCTTTTCTTTGCTCATTCCTTGAGCTAGAAAAGTATTTTTAAAAAGGTTGGAGACCAATTGTATGAGTCTATTAGTACTTAAACTAATTGAGGTCCTTAATATCAGTGTGGTTCAAAAACACTGTATAACATGAATGAAAATGATCACTGTGTAATCAGAAGAATTTAAAAATGTGTCTTAAAGATGAATTGCGCAGAGCAAGTTATAAAGATAATATAAATGATAGATATTTGGACCATCAGCTCACATATAAAAACAATGTTACCAGAAGAAATGAAATAAACAACTATGTATTTCTCTGGTTTGGTTCTGACAAGGTGGATTCAAAACAAGCACTGTTTGGATTCACGAGGAATGTTTCAACACAAGATAACGTTCTGGGCCAAAGTAGCTTCAAAGCATCCTCACTTCTTTTTTTCCCCTTGACGTTTGGAGCAAGAAATGTTTTTTTATGAAGTTTAGCTCCACAGAACGTGTTAGAGCCTGTACATTAAACAAGCGTTTTAATTTTGAAAATTGCTGAAGTAAAAATGTCAGTGACAGAAACAGACTGAACTGATAGGATAAAGAAAGGTTTATGAATCAAATATAGTCCACATTTAAATTTTGATTCTATAAAAATGTTTTAGTAAAATAAATGACAAAATGAATGAGATTAAAAATTGTTTGAGAAAAATACTGTTCAAGTAATTAGGAAAACTGAAATGAAGACAAAATAAATACTGGCCAATGGTTTTGAAATGGAACGTTCTAATAAAAGGTATAATACCTGACACTAAAATAGATGCTGTGAGGTCATCTTTACAGTAAAGTTTAAACTGAAATGTAAATGTGTAATCTGGGAATTGAAAACATATCTTTGTTAAAACTGTCAAAACAATCTTGCAGAATTGGAGGTGATTTATAGAAATTTTTGAAGTAAATTGTTAAACTGTAAAAATAGTTAAAGTTTAAGACCATAAGCCAAAGTGCTCTGTGTTTTAATCACTGCTTGAAGTGATTTTATTTTATTTTTTAAAGTTTGGATTTTTTTTTGATGAATCTGATTTAAATGTTGGAACATTTGGATTATTGCTGATTGTGAGAATTAGAGAAACAGTCTGTCCTTTTGAACAGGATGGAATAATAATAAAACTTTAGGTGTTTTTTGGAGAACACAGTAAAACTTTACCTAAAAATAAAAGATTAAATTTAAGATTGTTTTAAATTAACATTAGTGACTATAACTGAGTGCAGTGTTGCTGAATCTGAATAAATAAAGAGAGACTTTGATTTGATTTTACACTTAATGTTTTAAGTTTCTGTTTAACATTGAGTAAAGGGAACTTCTTTTGTAGAGTCCGATACATAATTAGTGGAAACGTTAAATTAAGAATGGATAAACGTTTAAAATATGTTGCGGTTAAAATTATTATGGAAGAGATGCAAAAACAAACTGGTTTATTGTATTTATTGAACACCTGGTGTTAAAACTGAGTTTTACAAAGACAGTATAGAACAAATCTACACTGAACAGAACCCTGAAGAAAATGTTTATTATAAAAGTAAATACAAAGAAATTTACACAGAGCTTTGTTGAGTTTATGAACAGTTTTCCTTTTAAATGATTTTGGAGGAAAACAATGTAAACAGAGGCTGCCCTGTTACAAGGTTAACCCTAGAGGGGTCTGACCCAAGAGTTTTTAATGGAAGTTATTTCTAAAGGAATTCATTTGAAGTAATTGAACAATATTCTGAGAATATTCTAATTAGAGTGTGAGTTTAAAGTCTTTGGCTGAAAAGTTGTGACAATATCTCATGAGAAACTAGCTCCGATATATTTTAAATTTTATTTATGTTTGCATCAACTGAATAAAATCATTACAATGATTGTGGATTATACCACTAACAGTTACAGGTAAAGACCTACAACTAATGGAAACACAAATTAAAACTGAACTGAACTAAACTATGTGGTTTAAATATAACAGACACAACAGTGATGCTATTTGAAAAACATAAAGAAGACAAATAATTAGAGATGTTAATTGCTTAAATAACATTTAAAAATGATTAATGGCACTGGCCTTTTTTATGTTTATTTTTATTTATTTATGTTTTGAGCCATGGTTTTTTCAAGGCTCAAAAAAGAAGATTTAAACTAATTTTATTAAAGTAAAGAGGTACTACGACAACTAGGGGTGTGACGATAACCGCATCACCGCAATAATGAGATGCCTCCTGCAGTGTGAGGTCATCACTGCAAATTATTATTATTATTACTTTTTTTTTTTTTTTTATCTGAAAGTTACTGGACTGCATATGGTGTGATCTGAACTATAAACACATTCATCTTTGATAATTTACTTTTTCCGCAAACCCTTTGTTCAAGGGCTTCTGGGACAGTCCATTAAACATATGGGGGGATTTTTGTGTGCGTGTCTGATATTTAATTAAGCCATGTTTCAGGCTACTTGTAATGTTTACAGATAATGTTAAATTAAATACACACAAACACGGGCATAAAAGACAATAGCCTAACCTAAACAGTTGGAGTTAGTTAGACCACTTCATATGTTATAGGCAATAATCGTTGACAGCGCCAGCAATGAGTGCCGCTGCGGCTGGAGGAGGAGAAAGTGCGCCATCTTCTCAAAAAAAAAAAAAAAAAAATCTTGCGGACCTGCTAGGGTGACCAGATGAGACTGGCTGAAATTCGGGATGGTGTGTGTGTGTGTGTGTGTGTGTGTGTGTGTGTGTGTGTGTGTGTGTGTGTGTGTGTGTGTGTGTTGTGTCATGTGATTGAAGTATTTTTTTAGCAAACAATCAATTACTCCTTGAGCAGGACGATGGAGGCGGTGTATGATTTGACAATAATAGACAGGTTTAATTTTTGCAAAGAGAAGCAAAACGGACACACATGAACAATGGTACGTGGGAGGTTTTGCTTAAAGGTGTAAACAATACATGAGGCTTTATAGGTTTACATTATGCCCCCAGCTCCAGGGTCGTGGATGGACGTGTATTGAGCTGACGTGTCAGTCAGAGATGTGTGTCTAAGTGTACAGGACAGAGTGTCCTTGTACAGTGATTAGATGTAGTGCAAACTGATGTAGATATGGCTGAAGGCATTAAGTCATACTTGTGTGTGGATAAGCATGTGAACTGGAGCAGGGTGAGAGCATAATGTATAACATTAATGGAGATGTACAATTCCCATAACATTCCCCTGTTTATGCCAGACATGGCATAAATCAAAAATCCCACCTTGATGTGAATTGTATGCGGCCAGAAGCGAAAACCGCGGCAGCTGACCTAGCCTAAGTACATTTGAACCATTTGGTAAATGACCTATTGCCGGAAAAGACCTTCTGGTGCCCCTTCTGCCAAAGGCGGCTATTCACAAACAAGGCCTAAACTTTAAAATATGGGTAACTGAACAGAAGAAAAGATCACAACAATTCAGAACAGAAAAACCACAAACTGTCCTGATCATTTAAACTCAACAATATGTGTATCAATCAAAAACATGTCATCACTCCAAAAGAATGAAGAAAATTTTGCGCTCTCTTCATCAATACTTAAAACAAAAAGGGGACAAAAGGGTTGTATTGTCTTTGTTTATGTAGATTAATTAGATTAATGAATAGAAACAATAAAACTTTCAATTCACACAGCCTACCTCGGTTGTGGAGGCACAGCGTCAGCATATTTCACAGAGTTTTTTTTTTTTTTTAACTTAAAATGCTGCAGCTAATGAGCAGTTACAGCCCCAGAACAACACTGATACATGGAGTTATAAATAATGTCTTTGTCGCCCTCTTCTGGTGAATATAGAGAAGTGTTTGAACCAAGAGACCACAATAGAGTCATGTTTTACACTGCTTTATTTCTGCTTAATGTGCAAACTAACTCCAGCATACTAACTATGTAATCTATAGGGTTTTATAAAAATCACTCGGTGCTCGATTTATTAGTCTGGCTATGTGGCTAAGCTAACTGTAACATACCAAACACAGTTTGTATAAATGAGCTCATAATTAACGATTTACAGCTTCGATCAAATGTTCACAAACATGTCTTGCAGCTTTAAAAACACTTGTTCTATTTTATTTATGTGTGTGCATTTTGAATAACAATAATATCCTACTTTTCTCTGACCTGTTGAGTAAAGTCAGAAACATTAGGACACGTGGACAAAGTCCGAGCGGACAGTTTCAGACAAACCCTGTCCGTTTTTACAAAAGTGTCCGGACTGTTTTCGTAGAGGCTAAAACAATGGCGGACATTTTAAAAGTGGCCAAGCGCCTCGTGGTTGTGGCTTGAGCCTGTCGCCAGTTTATGAGCTCGCTGCTGTTTTTCAAAGCAGCTCAAACTCTGCAGATGTAGTCCTTTTGAACATGGATTACTCCAGAGACGTGTAACGCTAGTGAAGACGGGATTAGCTCCGACACTTTCTTCGTTGACTACATTTACACTTTTCTGCAGCAAAGCCTCTAAAACACGAGCCTTTTAAAATGTGGTCACACTCACAAACAGACAAAGACACGGACAAACCTGGATTGTTGCAGGCGTCGTCCCAGACGAGACTGAGACTCTGCAGCGGGAGGCGGACAAAGACGTCTGCTGTGAGCGCAGTGTCCACACAGAGACACAGAGACTGTAGACGATCCGGTTTGGAGTCACAATCACGACAATAGTCGACACGAGACAATGATTTCAATTCCCTTGAGCAGATATGAACTCTTCACGCGCACATTATCGGTTCTAGAAAGACTTTTGGCGGATTGGGGGCGGGAACTACCGGTGGCACTGACCCACCTGTGATTGGTCACTTTTCCAGTAATCCCGCCCCCTGATCCCTTGACCTCTTGCACTATTTTGATTTACGGCAATCCACTTTGCTGCAGATCGTCGGAGATGAAACATTACTGGAGTGTGCTGAGGTAATTATTCTTAAAATATTTAAAAACCTTTGTTTAGAGCCACAGTAGATCCATATATATATATGTTTGTATGTTTGCAGAAAACATGCTGCACATGTAGCAAGTCCGTTTAATAAGTTAGCTTTAGCTTAGCTTGCTGGTTTTCCAAATATTTTGGTCTTGATTATTTCTCTTTTATCTTATTTGTTCTTGGTATAAAATAGAAAACGGTCTGTTTTTACTTCCAGATGCAGATTGTGTGAATGGTATTTGGTTAATATTGAACAAAATGAACTGAAATGAAATTAAGATAATACACAGCACAGATCAAATTGTTTACACAAATTTACTGTTATGAATCTGTAATGTATTTCATAAACATGAGCTTGGTCTAAGGGGGCTAAAGTGTATTCTACTTTATTGAATGCCCTGTAAATGTCAAGGAACAGAATATAGATATTTTAGGTCATTAGGTGAGAATAATTAGTTGTCTCACTTTAATCTTTTTAACCAGGACTGCTAATAGAACACAGCAACTTCAGATGGTCTTATGCACTGTGAACACCGTAGTTGGACAGATGGGCCGTCCTAGGGTCCACATTGACAAAGAAAGGCTGATGGAGTTATTGGACATGAATTTATCTGCAGATTGTTTTTCAGAGTTCCTCGGTGTTTCAGTCAGAAGTGTTCACAGACGGATGAGTGAGTTTGGGCTCTCTGCTCGACAGAGGTACAGTGCTGTTACTGATGAGGAGCTCGATGATGCAGTCCAACGGATAAAGAATGAAATGCCTACAGCCGGGTCTCGGTTTGTCAAAGGAAGACTTGTGTCCATGGGCGTCCGTGTACAGTGGAGAAGAGTGACTGCATCAATGCAGTGGACTCTCTTGGGGTTTTCTCTCGACTGACACGTTTGGGCTGTGTTGTGTGAAGAAAGTACTCAGTCAGAGGCCCTCTGTCACTGTGGCATGTGGACACACATCACAAACTCATCAGGTCCACACTAAACCTGTTTATGATACTAATTATTTGTGTGTGTTTTAGATTTTATTTTATTATCTTCCCGACAGGTACAATATAGTTATTTTTGGGGCAGTGGATGGGTACTCAAGGAAGGTAAACTTAAAAATATCTTGCCCTCCATAAAAGAGTGCTGGATAGTCTTGGAGCATTCAGCTCATGTCTGTAATGTGATCTCAGGACAGTGGACATATTGTCATACAGGTGACGTGTTTGGAAGGAGCAAACAACAATCGTGCTTCAACTGCATTTGCTGCCTTCAGAAAAGCCACTGAGCAACATGGTATACCCTCAAGGTAAGTCTTAAACCTTTCTTTAAAGAGTCAACATGTGTGTACAGGCCTTTGTAGAAGGTTGTAAAGACCAGCCTCTGAGAACAGAAGCAAATAAAACTCCAAACCAGATGTGGTTCTTAGGAATAATGTCAAATCCAACAAAGCAGCCAGAGAACCTTCAGGTAAAACAAGTACATGTTTATGCTCTAAATATTGAGACCAGAGCAGTTCTAGTGTCCTCTGTTTTTAATTGTCAGGATATTCATGAGCCAGACATCGACTGGAGGTTACTGTTGAATACAGGCGATGGAGGAATAATTGTGGTCCTGGAATTTGATCTTCCCTGACTGAAGAGCAGCATGCTGGACTAGAGCTATTGTTGGCTCCAAATTTAAGAGCCACAAACACCCGGGACCTTTACCTAATGTGTAGAGAATATGGAAATGAGGTCTTGTCTGGTTACATTGGAATTAAACTATTACAAAAGTTTTATTTATTTTTATTAAAGCAAACAAGAAAACATTTACAACTTGTCTTTTACAGATTCTTTTATCGACGTGTACAGCTGTCCATCCCAAACAGAGAAACTTGGATCATCTCCTGCATTTGTCTTTTGAACAGAACAGCCCAAACTCCAAATAATACAGTTAACTGTGAGGAAATGATTAGAAACAATGAGGCGTTCATCTTTGAGGTTAATGTGATCTGAAAACTAGTTTAAATGAAAGAGAAACAGTAATCTTAATGTTTAACTCTATTGAATCTTTGTTGAGATTGTTAATGTTTCTAGTGACGACTAAAGTCAAACCCCTTGGACTGCCTGTGTGAGGTTCTCAAAATCAGTGCAAGTGTTTAAGTGCATTATGGGTAATGTAATGGCAGTAGAGCATCGACGATTGGAAAACAGAGTGTGTTGTTCATATCGTGAGTCGCAGTCATGGTCAAAGTTTACTGTTATTTAGTCTCTTTCGTTCCGTCTCTACCAATGGAACATGTGTCTGGCCTGAAATCCATCGAGAAAAGCATTGGATCAAGCTCTTCCTCCTTCCTCATCTTCGGTCCCTGTAAAAGAATCAACTTTCAACTACAGTGCTGGCAAAAGAATGATGCCACATCTTTACGGTTTCTGCATTTGACACGATTAATACGTCAAAGAAAAGGAGCAGAAGACAAAGATACAAACCTTGGTCTTCCAGCTTCTGCAAGAAGTCCTGCAGAAAGTTTATTATTTAGTATTCCTTCTGCCGTCTCATTGAGCCCTCCTCGCTGAAGTGAGGACAGAGAGCTTGAAAAATAAAGTCTGAATCCACCTTAAATCAGGATTCAATCAAATATTAAAGAATAAAGTTAAATGAACACAAACATGCTTTACATTTTACAGTGAACATGTGACGTAGCTCTTTTAGGTCTCCAGGAACAAAACGCTGCTGGAACAGCTGATGGTGTTGTGCCAGTTCTTTGTCAAATCCATAAATGTCTGGTCCTTGGTGGATCTGATTAAGGATGGAATCAGCCTCACAAGTGAACGCATAAAGTGAAGGCACTAACACAGAATATGAAAAGGCTTCATTAGTTAGTCTTTTAAATGTTGATGAAAAAGGATTGAGGTTACCTGTTAGCACAAGTTATTTCATAAATAAAGGCACAGACTTGAATTTGTTTTCCTGATAATCTGTGATACTATATTTGGGGTTTTGTTTTTCTCTGCATCTCCTTCAAATAAATGTGACTGAATGCCACGCTTCATTTCTGTAAGGAGGAAAAGACATTGTGCTAAAGAGGATTTCATTATTTGTTACGTCCTCGATGAGAATACAAACCTGTGAGGAATTCTTTACCAAGCTTTTTCTCCAATAAAAGAGAGTGGAAGGGGTTCTTTGGAGAGGCTTGCTTCTGTCTGGACCACTGCTTAAGACCCTCTGATAAAGCTCCTCTCTCGTCACATTTATATGAAATGTTTTGGATTTGTCAGCCTTTTCTCCAAGAGACTTTAGGATGTCTGAGAAACTAACAAATGACAACAATATAATCTTTAAAAGACAAAGTCACACAAAGAGAAGAGCTGCTCTGGGGCTGATTCCAGTCTGATGCTGTTGATGTGGACAGATGCATATAAAGATCAAATTCATTTTTTTAAGGACATGGTCAAAGGGAAGGTCATGTGAAAGACAAATCTAATTCTATATTGAATGAAATGTAGTCAGTCCCTCTCCCTCTCCCACATATGCTGCATGGATATGAATGTAATCTTTTCACATAATGGGCCAGACACCATTAAAGACACAGTTTCAAGCAAACACAAAGAGATCATCAGAAGAACCCCAATAACAACTTGACTAAGCAGTAAACATCAAGGTAGTTTGATCTTGTTTGTGTAAGATGTGACAGTGCATGTTTCTTTTGTTGAAATCCATACATCTACTCTAAAGATGAACAAACAACACTCTACATTTACACTGTAAATACTGATGTCCAGAAGAAATGGAATGGTTAATGTCTGTGATTATCTTACATTGATCTCAGAGTCCACTGGATAACTGCACATTGATAAAGCCCGCTCAGATTCTTACATTGACAGCTGAGTCATTTGATGAAGGAAGATGTGTTGGATAACTTCTTCTTTATCATCCTCCAAGTCCAGTATTTCATGGTAGGTCTCTAAAACAAGGGCAAACAGAAGAGGTTTGTGAACAGTTACAGGCAGTTAGCAGACAAGCATCTTTGTATTTGTTTTCAGATTCTGTCTGTGTTTTAAATGTGCAACATTCACATCATCAACTTAATCTTTAGTCGTTTTGAAAACTTGAATATTGACTCTTAATTCATTATTTTGGGTAAAACCCTTTTTCCATCAGGGTTCAGTAGATTTAGTAGAAAGTAGAAGTGGAATGTAGAGACCAAATGACACAGGACTTGTGGATCTACAATTCTTGCAGAAAGTTAGGGATATTGAATTTTGTGATAAAATGTCTGAATGCTTCTAAAATGCACTATAACTTTGTGAACATCATTTGACAATCTCTAAACTTTTGAACGCACATGTCCAACTGTTCAGTCTTTCAGTGCGTGCACAGTCAAAGAGGATGTAGCTTACTTCATATTGCTGCTGAGAGGTTAAGATGGGTCCTATACATATATTTGTGACACACTATTGAGGTTCGTATTGTAAACAGAGACACTTGATCCAGAATGCTTTACTGTGATTTATTTAAAGTACACTCAGGTATCACAGCGAATACTGATGGAAAAGTACAACCGTATGGATAAATGAAAAATCAAACAAACAGAGGTCAACTAAAATGATGTTTGCCCGACCTATCCTCTGTCCACCACTGCTTCATTTTGACTTTGTCATAAATATAGTTTTATGGTCATTTCTGTTTCCAGCCTTTAATGTGTCACTATTAAAAATAAAATAAAAAATTCTGTAAAAAGTCAGAGACAGTTTAATGTGGTGGAGTTGCCTTTTCAAAGAGAACTAATGGATAAAAGTATTTTTCTTGAGGTTTATGGTAAAGAACAAACTCATAATGTCTAAGGCCACAGACCTCACAAGTGAACAATACCAAAGGCTCTAATGTCTCTAAGAGCAAACACTGAAATGTCATCTGGCTTTTCAAAACTGTGAAGAAGAATGTGTTATTATTTCAGAGGGAGACAGTAGCTACATTTATATGATGTATATTTATTCACTAAGATCATTTATTTATATTAGTTTGTGTAATGAACAAAATAGAACAGAACTTTACTTTGTTGTTTAACAAAGAGGAATGTTTCCTGCAGCTCACCAGTGCATGAGACAGATCTGTGCACAAATATGGAGTCAGACCAGGACCAGACCAGACCAGGACTAGACCAGACCTAACCAGACCAGACCAGGACCAGACCAGACCTAACCAGACCAGACCAGACCTAACCAGACCAGACCTAACCAGACCAGACCAGCAGCAGACCAGACCAGCAGAAGACCAGGACTAGACCAGACCAGGACCAGACCAGACCAGACCAGGACTAAGACCAGGACTAGACCAGACCTAACCAGACCAGACCAGACCAGGACTAGACCAGACCTAACCAGACCAGACCAGGACTAGACCAGACCAGGACTAGACCAGACCAGACCAGGACTAGACCAGACCTAACCAGACCAGAGCAGCAGCAGACCTAACCAGACCAGACCAGGACTAGACCAGACCAGCAGCAGACCAGACCAGGACCAGACCAGACCAGACCAGGACTAGACCAGACCTAACCAGACCAGGACTAAACCAGACCTAACCAGACCAGGACCAGACCAGACCAGGACTAGACCAGACCAGGACCAGACCAGACCAGACCAGACCAGGACTAGACCAGACCAGGACTAGACCAGACCAGACCAGACCAGACCAGGACTAGACCAGACCTAACCAGACCAGGACCAGACCAGACCAGACCAGGACTGGGCCAGACCTAACCAGACCAGACCAGACCAGGACTAGACCAGACCAGGACAAGACCAGACCAGACCAGGACTAGACCAGACCTAACCAGACCAGACCAGGACTGACCAGACCAGACCAGGACTAGACCAGACCTAACCAGACCAGACCAGGACTAGACCAGACCTAACCAGACCAGACCAGGACTAGACCAGACCAGGACTGACACGACCTAACCAGACCAGACCTAACCAGACCAGACCTAACCAGACCAGCAGAAGGCCAGACCAGGACTGGAGCCAGACCAGACCAGGACTAGACCAGACCAGCAGCAGACCAGACCAGCAGAAGACCAGACCAGGACTAGACCAGACCAGACCAGGACTGACCAGACCAGCAGCAGACCAGACCAGCAGAAGACCAGACCTGGACTAGACCAGACCAGGACTAGACCAGACCTAACCAGACCAGACCTAACCAGACCAGACCAGCAGCAGACCTAACCAGACCAGACCAGGACTAGACCAGACCAGCAGCAGACCAGACCAGGACTAGACCAGACCTAACCAGACCAGACCAGGACTAGACCAGACCTAACCAGACCAGACCAGCAGCAGACCTAACCAGGACTAAACCAGACCAGCAGCAGACCAGTCCAGGACTAGACCAGACCTAACCAGACCAGACCAGCAGCAGACCTAACCAGACCAGGACCAGGACCAGACCAGACCAGGACTAGACCAGACCAGCAGCAGACCAGACCAGAACAGGACTAGACCAGACCTAACCAGACCAGACCAGCAGCAGACCTAACCAGGACTAGACCAGACCAGCAGCAGACCAGTCCAGGACTAGACCAGACCTAACCAGACCAGACCAGCAGCAGACCTAACCAGACCAGGACCAGGACCAGACCAGACCAGACCAGACCAGGACTAGACCAGACCAGGACTAGGCCAGACCAGACCAGGACTAGACCAGACCTAACCAGACCAGACCAGCAGCAGACCTAACCAGACCAGACCAGGACTAGACCAGACCAGCAGCAGACCAGACCAGGACCAGATCAGACCAGACCAGACCAGGACTAGACCAGACCTAACCAGACCAGGACTAAACAAAACCTAACCAGACCAGGACCAGACCAGACCAGACCAGGACTAGACCAGACCAGACCAGACCAGGACTAGACCAGACCAGGACTAGACCAGACCAGACCAGACCAGACCAGGACTAGACCAGACCTTACCAGACCAGACCAGGACTAGACCAGACCTAACCAGACCAGGACCAGACCAGACCAGACCAGGACTAGACCAGACCTAACCAGACCAGACCAGACCAGGACTAGACCAGACCAGGACAAGACCAGACCAGACCAGGACTAGACCAGACCTAACCAGACCAGACCAGGACTAGACCAGACCAGACCAGGACTAGACCAGACCTAACCAGACCAGACCAGGACTAGACCAGACCTAACCAGACCAGACCAGGACTAGACCAGACCTAACCAGACCAGACCAGGACTAGACCAGACCAGACCAGGACTAGACACGACCTAACCAGACCAGACCTAACCAGACCAGACCAGACCTAACCAGACCAGACCAGCAGAAGACCAGACCAGGACTAGACCAGACCAGACCAGGACTAGACCAGACCAGCAGCAGACCAGGCCAGCAGAAGACCAGACCAGGACTAGACCAGACCAGACCAGGACTAGACCAGACCAGCAGCAGACCAGACCAGCAGAAGACCAGACCTGGACTAGACCAGACCAGGACTAGACCAGACCTAACCAGACCAGACCTAACCAGACCAGACCAGGACTAGACCAGACCTAACCAGACCAGACCAGACCTAACCAGACCAGACCTAACCAGACCAGACCAGACCAGCAGCAGACCAGACCAGCAGAAGACCAGGACTAGACCAGACCAGGACCAGACCAGGACCAGACCAGACCTAACCAGACCAGACCAGGACCAGACCAGACCAGACCAGACCAGGACTAGACCAGACCAGGACCAGACCAGACCAGACCAGACCAGACCAGACCAGGACTAGACCAGACCAGGACCAGACCAGACCAGACCTAACCAGACCAGACCAGGACCAGACCAGGACCAGACCAGACCAGACCAGGACTAGACCAGACCTAACCAGACCAGACCTAACCAGACCAGACCAGACCAGACCAGACCAGGACCAGACCAGACCTAACCAGACCAGACCAGGACCAGACCAGACCTAACCAGACCAGACCAGGACTAGACCAGACCTAACCAGACCAGACCAGACCAGGACTAGACCAGACCAGACCAGACCAGACCAGACCAGGACTAGACACGACCTAACCAGACAAGACCAGACCAGGACTAGACCAGACCAGGACTAGACCAGACCAGGACCAGACCAGACCAGGACTAGACACGGCCTAACCAGACCAGACCAGGACTAGACCAGACCTAACCAGACCAGACCAGGACTAGACCAGACCTAACCAGACCAGACCAGGACCAGGCCAGACCAGACCAGCAGCAGACCAGACCAGGACTAGACCAGACCTAACCAGACCAGACCAGGACCAGACCAGACCAGGACTAGACCAGGACTAGACCAGACCAGCAGCAGACCAGACCAGCAGAAGACCAGACCAGGACTAGACCAGACCAGGACTAGACCAGACCTAACCAGACCAGACCAGGACTAGACCAGACCTAACCAGACCAGACCAGGACCAGACCAGACCAGGACTAGACCAGACCTAACCAGACCAGACCAGGACAAGACCAGACCAGACCAGGACTAGACCAGACCTCAGACCAGACCAGACCAGACCAGGACCAGACCAGACCTAACCAGCAGCAGACCTAACCAGACCAGACCAGGACCAGACCAGGACCAGACCAGACCTAACCAGACCAGACCAGGACCAGACCAGACCTAACCAGACCAGACCAGGACTAGACCAGACCTAACCAGACCAGACCAGACCAGACCAGGACTAGACCAGACCAGACCAGACCAGACCAGGACTAGACACGACCTAACCAGACAAGACCAGACCAGGACTAGACCAGACCAGGACTAGACCAGACCAGGACCAGACCAGACCAGGACTAGACACGACCTAACCAGACCAGACCAGGACTAGACCAGACCTAACCAGACCAGACCAGGACTAGACCAGACCTAACCAGACCAGGACCAGGCCAGACCAGACCAGCAGCAGACCAGACCAGGACTGACCAGACCTAACCAGACCAGACCAGGACCAGACCAGACCAGGACTGGGACCAGGACTAGACCAGACCAGCAGCAGACCAGACCAGCAGAAGACCAGACCAGGACTAGACCAGACCAGGACTAGACCACCAGACCAGACCAGGACTAGACCAGACCTAACCAGACCAGACCAGGACTGGACCAGACCTAACCAGACCAGACCAGGACAAGACCAGACCAGACCAGGACTAGACCAGACCTAACCAGACCAGACCAGACCAGACCAGGACCAGACCAGACCTAACCAGCAGCAGACCTAACCAGACAAGACCAGGACCAGACCAGACCAGACCAGGACTAGACCAGACCAGGACTAGACCAGACCAGCAGCAGACCTAACCAGACCAGACCAGGACTAGACCAGACCAGGACTAGACCAGACCAGCAGCAGACCAGACCAGGACTAGACCAGGACTAGACCAGACCAGACCAGGACTAAACCAGACCAGCAGAAGACCAGACCAGGACCAGGACCAGACCAGACCAGCAGCAGACCTAACCAGACCAGACCAGCAGCAGACCAGACCAGGACTAGACCAGACCAGGACTAGACCAGACCTAACCAGACCAGACCAGGACCAGACCAGACCAGGACTAGACCAGACCAGACCAGACCAGGACTAGACCAGACCAGACCAGGACTAGACCAGACCTAACCAGACCAGACCAGGACCAGGACCAGACCAGACCAGGACTAGACCAGACCAGGACTAGACCAGACCAGACCAGACCAGGACTAGACCAGACCTAACCAGACCAGGACTAGACCAGACCTAACCAGACCAGGACCAGACCAGACCAGGACTAGACCAGACCTAACCAGACCAGACCAGACCAGGACTAGACCAGACCAGACCAGACCAGACCAGACCAGGACTAGACCAGACCTAACCAGACCAGGACTAGACCAGACCAGGACTAGACCAGACCTAACCAGACCAGACCAGGACAAGACCAGACCAGACCAGGACTAGACCAGACCAGGACTAGACCAGCAGAAGACCAGACCAGGACTAGACCAGACCAGACCAGGACTAGACCAGACCTAACCAGACCAGACCAGGACTAGACCAGACCAGACCAGGACTAGACCAGACCAGGACAAGACCAGGACTAGACCAGACCAGACCAGACCAGGACTAGACCAGACCTAACCAGACCAGACCAGACCAGCAGAAGACCAGACCAGGACCAGGACTAGACCAGACCAGCAGCAGACCTAACCAGACCAGACCAGCAGCAGACCAGACCAGGACCAGGACTAGACCAGACCAGGACTAGACCAAACCTAACCAGACCAGACCAGGACCAGACCAGACCAGACCAGACCAGACCAGACCAGACCAGACCTAACCAGACCAGACCAGGACCAGCAGAAGACCAGACCAGGACTAGACCAGACTAGCAGCAGACCAGACCAGGACTAGACCAGACCTAACCAGACCAGACCAGCAGCAGACCTAACCAGACCAGACCAGGACCAGACCAGACCAGACCAGGACTAGACCAGACCAGGACTAGACCAGACCAGACAAGGACTAGACCAGACCTAACCAGACCAGACCAGGACTAGACCAGGCCTAACCAGACCAGACCAGGACTAGACCAGACCTAACCAGACCAGACCAGCAGCAGACCAGACCAGGACCAGCTGAGTCCTGACCTGGTCTGGACAGAGGTGGAGCTGTGTAAAGTGTGAGTCTGTTGTTTATCTCTGGGACCTTTGTTAAGACACTGTCTACATTTGTTTTCTTTGTATCAGAAAGTTTCAAAATGATGTTCTGGACAAAGCTGTAGAAATATTAGAGTCTTTAAAGTTCAGTGTTTTACAGATAAATATTTATTAAGAAAAATGGAAAATGATGCAATGTCCAAATACTCAGCCTTGTAATAGTTTCCAGAGGATTTTATTCTGTTGTACATCAATGAAGCTGGCCTTTTTTCACTTGAGGATCAGCTGAAAAATTCTCCAATTGTTAGACTAAAGCTTAATTAAGTTTATGTAAAAGTATAGGAGTCAGATAGACATAGTTTAAGTTTAGTTCTAACAATGTGTATTGAACATTTTATATAAACTATCCAAAATAAAACCACACTTAAAATATATACCAAAAAAAATTATTAAAGCTAGTTATTTTTATTTTCAAAGGCCCTGAGTTGGTGCTGTGTGCATCATGTTCATATTTCCACAGAAACCTACAGATATTTTTACCTCCAAAGTGTTTGTGTGTAAATGCTGTTCTATTGAAATAAAAAAGACCATATATTGTGTTTTAGACATTTATTTTTATTTGTCAAATTGACAAAATGAAGTGTTGGCCATATTTATTGTAGACAACAGGAACTGTAAACTCAAAATCTCTTTACATTTAAACCTGAAGTTATTATACATCTGTAAAGAACAAAACAGAAATAAATATTCACACATTCCACTTCCTGTTTCCACATTTCATCAGCTCTTATCCTCAGCTGCGACTGTGACCTGACAACTTTTATTTGTTAAATGTGTGACTTAAACAATTGGGTAAAATAAAATGTAATTATAAAAGATTATATAAGTCTTAAGAATCTTGTAAATAAACACATGCATTGTGTTGGTGTGATAGAAAACAAAGCAAGCAGTGCCTAAAACCAAACTAAATCAGTAGAAAACAATTTTTTTTTCATACATGTGCATGGTACTAGGCTAGTTCTATGAATACAGGGTGAGTGGAAGTGACTAGGTCACATGACCTGAAAGCTATTGAAAAAAAAACCCATATTTGTATTTTTTTTTTTTAAACATACAAAATATAAAATAAAGTAAAAGATAAGTAGAAAAAAGAGTTGTGCCTGGTTATGGATCTAGATTAGATCCATTATTTTAAAGAGGTTTGGAGAAAATCCATTTGTTTCTCTTGAAGCTATTGAATCCACTTGTGCTGTAATGTCCCGCTGTAAAAGTCTGGTCTGTTCAGAACGAGAGTCCCTCTGAGGCTGGACATCAGCTCAGACACTGAGCTTTAATCAAACCTGAGTCTGTTTGAAATCCTGTCTTTTGAGAATTATATCAGGTCCTCATATAAATGTTGGTTTGGAAATGTTGGGCCTGGATGTTTTTTTTTGTATGCAACAATAAAATAGTTATTTACAGTATATGATTATATAAATCATTAGACCCCACATTTACATTTACAATACGCCTGAAACACATCTCTTCCATCAACACCTGACTGACAAACACTGAATTCTAATTCCTTTCGATTGATTCCTACTCTATTAAAAAAAAAAAAAATCCTATTCTTAGCTGTGGATACTGTGCAGGGATGCAACTGACTAGTTTTTGTGCACTTATGCTTTATGTCATCTTGTGTTGTTAAAATTGCTTCTATTATTTTCCTCACTTGTAAGTCACTTTGGATAAAAGTGTCTGCTAAATGACTAAATGTAAATGTTTAAATGTTTTATATTAACTGTATGTTATATGCTCTCACTCCTGCTCCAGTTCATATGCTTATCCACATACAGCTAAAGACATTAAGTCATAAGTGTATCTCCCATTAGCACCATGCTAATCCAAACTAGACAAAGACATCACTTTACACTACATCTAATCATTGTTCAGGGACACGCTGTCCTGTACACTTAGTGGCATATACACATAAACCTATTCACATCTATGACTGCCACGTCAGCTCATTACACGTCCATCCAAGACCCTGGAGCTGAGAGGCGGGCATAATGTACACCTATAAAAACTTCAGGATGCAGAGTCTAATTGTGGTCCACACTTCCCCATTTCCACCTCAGTGTGTTTCTTTAAGTGTCGAGAAGAAGTCCATTTAGAGTAAAATATCTCTCCACACAGCTCACATGGTATCACCAACTCTCGAGTGTGTTCAGAGTAATGTGTCCTAAAATAACTTGAACTTTTAAATGTTTTTCCACAATAGTCACAATAGTACGGTCTGTGTCCAGTGTGGATGAGCTGGTGTTGTTCTAAATGACCTGCCTGTGAAAATGTCTTCCCACACTGGTCACAGCTGTAAGGCTTCTCTCCAGTGTGGATGCGCTGGTGTTGTTTTAAATCACCTGCTCGTGAAAATGTCTTCCCACACAGGTCACAGCTGTAAGGCTTCTCTCCAGTGTGGATGAGCTGGTGTCTTTTTAAATGACTTGCCTGTGAAAATGTCTTCCCACACAGGTCACAGCTGTAAGGCTTCTCTCCAGTGTGGATGCGCTGGTGTATTTTTAATTCCCCTGCTCGTAAAAATGTCTTCCCACACAGGTCACAGCTGTAAGGCTTCTCTCCAGTGTGGATGCGCTGGTGTATTTTTAATTCCTGTGCTTGTAAAAATGTCTTCCCACACAAGTCACAGCTGTAAGGCTTCTCTCCAGAGTGGATGAGCTGGTGTTGTTTTAAATTACTTGCCTGTGAAAATGTCTTCCCACACTGGTCACAGCTGTAGGGCTTCTCTCCAGTGTGGATGCGCTGGTGTTGTTTTAAACTACCTGCATGTGAAAATGTCTTCCCACACAAGTCACAGCTGTAAGGCTTCTCTCCAGTGTGGATGCGCTGGTGTATTTTTAATTCACCTGCTCGTAAAAATGTCTTCCCACACAGGTCACAGCTGTAAGGCTTCTCTCCAGTGTGGATGCGCTGGTGTTTGTTTAAATCACCTGAATGTGAAAATGTCTTCCCACACAGGTCACAGCTGTAAGGCTTCTCTCCAGTGTGGATGCGCTGGTGTTTGTTTAAATCACCTGAATGTGAAAATGTCTTCCCACACAGGTCACAGCTGTAAGGCTTCTCTCCAGTGTGGATGCGCTGGTGTCTTTTGAGACTCTGCACAGTGGTAAACTTGTTCCCACACTGGTCGCACGTCTGCATTATAGAAGCAGTGGCTGTAGTCAGCTTCTTTATTTAATGAGAGTTTGCTTCTGACCAAGGATCCCTTGTTTCTCTGTAAGAAACAGAAATGTAAAAGTGAGAAAAAGATCACCTTAACAAGTTCTCAACATCTCACCAACTTGGGGTCAACCGGTTAAAAACAGCAGAAAAAAAGACAAAACAAAAAAAAAATAAAATAAAATAATAAAAGGCTTATTGGATTAGATAAGAAACACCTTCACGTTAACGTTGAGTTTAACCAGTTGAACTCAGCAGAAAAAAAAAAATAAAAATAAAAAAAATAAAATGAATTAAAGCCGCAAGCGGCGATAAAGGCCCTCGCCTCCCTTGCGACCGCGGGGACACATGTACTCGGATGATTGCATTTCGTGCTTTAAAGCGTAAACTTCACGATAATGTCAAATAACTGGGCCTGTGCTGCTGCTTGAATCTTCTTCTGTGTCATGTCCTAGTGTTGTGTGTTTATCTGTTTATGTATTGTATTTCATTTACTGTGTTTTATTGTGGAATCACTAAACCCTGTCTGTGTTCCAGATTGTCTTCCTGCCCTGGTGTCTTTCCCTCCACTGTGATTACCTGCTCCGCCCTAATGTGTTCCACCTGTGTCTCATTGTGTTCCCTTTATAGTCTGTGTGTTTTCCCCTGTCCTGTGCCAGATTGTCTTTTCCTTAGTGTGAGCTTTCCAGCGTTTCTTTGTATTGCATTCTAGTATTTTTGACCCTTGCATTGTCTTGTGATTACGTCTCTCGGATTTTGGACTTGTAACTTTGACTCGGAAAATAAAGAACGTCAAAGCTCTGCCTTTCGTGGGATCTGCTTTGTGAGTCCTTTTGCCTGGTCCTGACAGTACAATCTGGCCACGAACATGAACTCCGCAGATCCAGTGCGTGCCGCTCTGCAGGCACAGGGACAACGGATTCATCACCAGGAGGAACAGCTGGTGTTGCTCCAACGTGAGATGAGGGCTTCAGCAGAGAGCCATGAGCGGGCTTATTCCCACCTGTCTACACAAATTGGATACGTCGTTGAACGGATGCAGAGGCAGGAGGCTGCGTCATTGTCAGCGGAGAGTGCGGTTACTGACCAGGTGCCAGCTGAAGAGACCCCGAGTACGGTCATTCGGGAGCCAGCACATATTCGGCTGTCTAGCCCGGAGAGATTCACGGGTGAGTCGGGGGATTGTCGTCCCTTCTTGTCCCAATGTAAGCTGCACTTTGAGTTTCAAGAGTCCTCTTTTCCATCAGATCGGGCTAAGATAGCCTACATTATCTCATATTTGTCCGGCCGTGCGAGAGCATGGGCCACAGCTGAATGGGATAGAGAGTCAGCAGCTTGCAACTCGTTACCTTTGTTTTTAGAGACATTTACTCGAGTTTTTCAAACCATCACGCCGGGCCGTGAAGCAGCGAAGGCACTAGTAACGTTGAGACAGGAACGTCGTAGCGTCTTTGATTATGCTATTGAGTTTCGCACATTAGCAGCAGACAGTGGGTGGAATCAACTAGCTCTTGTGGATGCATTTTTCAATGGTCTGTCTGAAAGAGTCAAGGACTATCTGACCCGCTTGATCTACCCACCGAACTCGACGCTCTAATTGCCTTGGCGTCTAGGATAGATAATAGACTTCGGGAGAGAGTGAGATTCCGCTCTCAGACAGACAGTTACCTGGGAAGGAGGGGGCCTCTAGGGAGGAGGTTTTTCGGTGCCCGCTAGTTCTGCTCCTGCCTCCCCCTTCTAACTGAGGAACCCATGCAGATGGGTCGGACCAGGCTCGTCTGCTGAGAGGAATCGGACGCATGAGGAGGCGTTGCATCTACTGTGGTCAGCTGGGCCATTTCCTCTCCACGTGTCCAGTGAGACAAGGAGGTAGATCACCTAGAACCTCCATTCTGGTAAGCCCGGCTATTATGAGGACTGATATCAGACGACAACTCTCCAAGATCCGGTTAACTAACACTTCTCACTCTCGCAACCTTCCAGCGCTGATTGATTCGGGAGCTGATGCCAACTTTATGGACAGCGATCTTGCTGCTGAGTTGGGACTATCCATAATTCCTTTGGACTCGCCAAGGGAGGCTACCGCTCTTGATGGCCGGCTTCTATGCACTGTTACTCACCACACTAGCCCGGTAGTTCTGTCTTTTCCGGATCATCATTCCGAGAGACTCAGTTTTTTCCTGTTCCACTCATCTATGCACCCTGTGATCTTGGGCTACCCCTGGCTCATTCTACATAACCCGCACATAGACTGGTCATCGGGAGTTATATTATCGTGGGGAGATCAGTGCAGATCCCGGTGTTTCCAGTCCTCCTCTTCCGTTCCTGATGCGGGTGGAGAGACTCTCTCATCAGAGGAGACCCCTAGCGCAGATTTGGCTACAGTTCCTGAGGTCTACTGGGAACTACGAGAGGTGTTCAATAAGGTAAAGGCAACCACCCTTCCACCACATCGGCCGTATGACTGTGCCATCGAACTCCTCCCTGGAGCTTTTCCACCTAAGGGACGGTTGTACTCCCTATCCAACCGGGAGCGGGCGGTCATGGATGAATACATAGATTCTTCACTCAAGACTGGTATTATCCGTCCTTCCTCCTCCCCCGTCGGTGCTGGATTCTTCTTTGTTGATAAGAAGGACAAGACACTTCGTCCTTGCATCGATTACCGGGGATTGAATGACATCACAGTGAAGAACAGGTACCCCCTTCCATTAATCGCTTCTTGCTTTGAACTGTTACAGGGGGCTAAAGTTTTTACGAAGTTGGACTTAAGAAATGCGTATCACTTGGTCAGAATCAGAGAGGGTGACGAGTGGAAGACTGCTTTCAACACCCCTAGTGGCCATTACGAGTACTTAGTAATGCCATTTGGGTTGACTAATGCGCCTGCGGTTTTTCAGGCTCTGGTTAATGATGTACTAAGAGAAATGCTGAACAAATTTGTCTTTGTGTACCTTGATGACATTCTCATTTTCCCTGATTTAGAGACTCACATTGTTCACGTCAAGCAGGTGCTTGGCAAACTTCTGGAGAATCAGCTGTATGTTAAGGCTGAGAAGTGTGAATTTCATGTACCCTCAGTGTCATTCTTAGGTATGGTAATCGCTGAGGGGGTGCTGAAGATGGGGCAAGATTCAAGCCGTGGCTGAGTGGCCTACCCCCTCTTGTCGTAAGGACGTTCAGCGCTTCCTAGGATTTGCCAATTTCTACCGCAAGTTCATCAAAAATTTCAGTTCTATTGCAGCTCCGTTGCATGCTCTCACCTCTTCCAAGGTCCAGTTTTCCTGGTCTCCTAGGGCTCAGGCTGCCTTCCAGTGGTTGAAGGACTGTTTTACATCCGCTCCTATACTCGCTCTCCCAGACACCAACCGCCAGTTCATGGTAGAAGTGGATGCTTGGATTCGGGAGTGGGGCAATTCTGTCACAGAGGTCAGTCGATGATGATAAGATACATCCTTGTGCATTCTTGTCCAAAAGCTTTCTCCAACAGAACAGAATTATGACGTCGGAGATAGAGAGTTGCTGGCAATTAAAGTAGCTCTGGAGGAGTGGAGACATCTCCTGGAGGGTACGCGCAACCTTTTCTAGTTTGGACTGATCACAAGAATCTTGAATACCTTAAGGCAGCCAAGAGATTGAATCCCGACAGGCCCGATGGGCTCTATTCTTTTCAGATTTAATTTTACCGTATCATATCGCCCAGGCTCCAAGAATATCAAGGCTGACTCTCTCTCCAGACTGTTTCTCCTGACAGAGACCTAAAGAGGCTTCCTCCATCCTGCCAGGCTCCTGTTTTGTGGGGGCCATTACCTGGAGCATCGAGAGAAGGGTCAGGAGGCTCTTGAGACATTGAGACGCCACCGGGGTTCCACCTAATCGCCTGTTTGTACCACCAGCACTACGAGGACAGGTAATATCTTGGGCTCATTCGTCGCGGGTGTCCTGTCATCCTGGAGCGCAGGACACTGTTTAGAGCTCAAGAGAGGTTCTGGTGGCCAAACATGAAGAGGAGGTTACTGAATATGTGGCAGCCTGTGATATTTGCTCCCGCAATAAGACCTCCAATTCGCCCATCTCTGGTCTGCTGCATCCATTGCCTGTACCCCATCGTCCTTGGTCGGACATCTCAGTGGATTTTGTTACTGGGTTACCTGTTTCGGAGGGTAACAATACTGTGCTTACTGTGGTAGATAGGTTCTCCAAGATGGTGCGGTTCATCCCTTTGCCCAAACTGCCTTCTGCTAAGGAGGCGGCAGAGGTTTTATTAAGTCATGTATGCAGAATTTTTGGTTTCCCAGGAACGTGCTGTCCGACCGTGGGTCGCAGTTTGTAGCAGGTTTCTGGAGGGCTTTCTGCAGCCTTGTGGGAGCAACTGTCAGTCTGACTTCAGGCCATCATCCTCAGACCAGTGGTCAGACTGAACGGTCAATCAGGATTTGGAGGTGGGATTAAGATGTCTGACCTCGAGGAACCCCACATCTTGGAGTAAGGTACTGGGATGGTTGGAATACGCACATAACACTTTGCCGAATGCATCTACTGGCCTGTCACCATTTCAGTGTGTTTTTGGATATCAGCCACCCTTGTTTCCTGCTTTAGAGCAAGTGGTCAGTGTTCCATCTGCTCTGGCCTTAGTTCGCCGTTGCCGCACTGGAGTCAGGCTCGACAATCCCTTCTAAGGAGCTCCGACCTATACAAGACAGTTGCTGATCGTAGGAGGAGGAAGCTCCAACTTACCGAGTGGGACAGAAGGTGTGGCTATCCACGAAGGATATCCCATTCGAGTAGAGTCCCGTAAGTTAGCACCAAGATTCATTGGTCCTTTCCCGTGTCTAAAGTCTTGAACTCTGTTGCGGTCAGACTAAAGCTCCCGGGACTATGAAGGTCCACCCAACGTTCCATGTAAGCCGGATAAAGCCTGTAAGGGAGAGCTCTTTGGTCCCTGCCTCCAGACCCCACCACCCCGGATCATTGATGGTGGGCCGGTGTATACGGTGCGGAAGTTGATGGCAGTTTCGCAGAGGAGAGGGTTCCAGTACCTTGTGGATTGGACTGGATACGGTCCCGAGGAGAGGTCCTGGGTACCGGCCAGGAACATTCTGGACCCAGACCTCATTCGGGACTTTCACCATCGCCACCCACAGGATCCTGGGCCGTCCGGTGACGGCTCGTAAGGGGGGGGGGTACTGTCATGTCCTAGTGTTGTGTGTTTATCTGTTTATGTATTGTATTTCATTTCCTGTGTTTTATTGTGGAATCACTAAACCCTGTCTGTGTTCCAGATTGTCTTCCTGCCCTGGTGTCTTTCCCTCCACTGTGATTACCTGCTCCGCCCTAATGTGTTCCACCTGTGTCTCATTGTGTTCCCTTTATAGTCTGTGTGTTTTCCCCTGTCCTGTGCCAGATTGTCTTTTCCTTAGTGTGAGCTTTCCAGCGTTTCTTTGTATTGCATTCTAGTATTTTTGACCCTTGCATTGTCTTGTGATTACGTCTCTCGGATTTTGGACTTGTACCTTTGCCTCGAAAATAAAGAATGTCAAAGCTCTGCCTTTCGTGGGATCTGCTTTGTGAGTCCTTTTGCCTGGTCCTGACATTCTGGCTGGAGCCTGCTTCATCACCTCGGGCCTGTGCTACTGCTGGGGCCTGCTACACCACCTTGTATTTAGAGTTAAAAGGTCTCCACATTCACTGGTTTTCCTGGGATCTGTCTGAACTTTTGAAAATAAGAGTTTATGCTTGGGCTGAGGCGAGAAAAACAAAGTACTGGCTGGAGATTTGCAATGTTAAAAAGTAAAAATGTAAATATTAGTTTTCAAAAGATTCTGAGGAGTTTTCCAAAACTCTAGTCTTGGCTCTGGAGGAGCGTCCTCCAAAGTAAGCATCCTGGCGTTTGGTTAATGGCATTTATTTCCCAAAGAAATGGCTGCCTCTTCACAGGCTCCTTATGACCACAGCCACAAATGTATCAAAAAACAAACTGATAACTTTTATTGGCACTCGTGTCTAGATAATACTCACCAAATTTGGGGCCTTTTAGAAGAAAACACATTGGGTTTAATCTTTTGACGCGAGGGTTGCAATTTAGATGGTTGCGCGTTCCACCCCACATGGCGGACTTCCTGTTCAGTTTAGGCTGTTGCTGTTATAGACTTTTCTGTTTGCCCTGAGGTGTCCTATGGATGTACCAAGTTTCATTTTCCTACGTTAGAAAAAATTACTTTCACTTTCCATAGGCCGAATGGATTTTCATTTTCCAGGGGTCGCCACTGAGTCATTTCTTTTGATTATTTTTTCAAATACTTAAAATACATAAATTTTTTACCAGGCTTGAGTTTAGTGACCAATAAAATTAACTTTTTGTGCAAATTTACTGGGTCAAAATTAAGGATAATTTTGCAGAAAAATTTGCAGAAAAATAAAAATTAAATAAAAATATAAATTGAGCAAAAACAACAAGAAAAGGCATTGTCTATTTACCACACAAGTGTTTAGCTCATTTTGCCTAAGTTTGGTGTTTCTTGAATGAAGCAGCTATTTTCTGTCAATTTTTAAAAGTGAGGTGTATTCTAAGGCGGTTCACATTTTTAATTCAAAATGGCCGCCTTCTCGTGTGTGATAGGGTGTGGTCCCCATTGGCTTTTATGTTCATAAGCCCATGCTGGATGTGTGTACGAAGTTTCATTTGCCTAGGACAAACTAAAATTTTCCCTTCCCATTGACTTTTTCCACACATTTGCGCCGTTGCTATGGCAACACATTTATAAATAGGAGGTGGTTGTCATTGGCTTTTATGTTCGTCATGACATAAGTGATCTGTGTACCAAATTTTATGTCTCTATGACAAACTAAATTCTTGGGTCCAATTATAAGTTTGTAGGTGGCGCTAGAGGGCCATTTCTAAAGCAAACCCTTTTATTTACATATCTTTGTGTTCAGGTCGTGAATGTGCACAAACGCCTTTTTGGGTCCAACTTGATCCGAGAAGGCGTTTGAGAGTTAACGGATAATTTATTACCACAAAAATGGCCGCCCTGTTACAGGCTTGCCACACCCACACCCGATAAGATATCAAAAACAAAATGACAGCTTTTGTTGGCACATGTGTCTAGATGATACTCACCAAAATTGGGGCCATTTAGACAAAAACACAATGAGTTGAATCCTTTGGCGTAAGGGGTGCGATTTAGGTGGTCGCGCCTTTCACCCCACATGGCGGACTTCCTGTTGAGTTTAGGCTGTGGCTGTCATAGACTTTTCTGTTTGCCCTGAGGTGTTCTATGGATGTACCAAGTTTTGTATTTCTACATTGGAAAAAATGTACTTTCACTTTCCATAGGCCCAATGTATTTTGACTTTTCTAGGGGTCGCCACTGAGTCATTTTTTATATTTTTATTTCGGGGACTTCAAATACATAAATTTTTCGCTGATCTTGAACTTTGGGCCCAATAAAAATGACTTTTCGTGCATGTTCACTGGGTCAAATTAAGGATCATTTTGCAGAAAAAAAATAAAAAAATAAAAAAATTAATAATCCGAGCAAAAACAATAGGCCCTCCCGGCTATCACCGGCTCGGGCCTAATAAATAAAATTAGGGATAAGAGAAGAAACATCTTCACCTTAAAAAAAACTCGTCTAGATTCCTTTGCTTTAACCTTGCAGAACCTTCACAAACATGTTGAAAAATACCCCTTTAATTAGCAACATGTTGAGTAAATGTACTTAATAGTTACTAAAATGTAATAAGAATATTATACCCCCACCTCCTCCGTCTGTGAGTCGTGTCTCGGATGAAAAAATAAATTTAAAAAACGCAACCTTCATCAATAATAAAATTGTTATCTGTGTTAGTTAATTGCATGTTGGGACACTAAAGAATACCTGTCTGACAGAGTACGAGACATTTTAATTTCTGCAAGCCCTGGATGTACTGGTTTGTTATGGTGAAGACGTAGATGAGTCCCACGGGTAAAATTCTTAATTTACTGGTCTTTGTTCCCAATCTCTTATGGTCTACGACCAAAAAGACATCTTAAATACAAAAGACAAAAACAATAAGCACTCCTTTAGAGACAGTCACCAGGACAAGCCCAGAGAACAGCAGCTTTCTGCTTAATGTGCAAACTAACTCCAGCATACTAACTATGTAATCTATTGGGTTTTATAAAAATCACTCGGTGCTCGATTTATTAGTCTGGCTATGTGGCTAAGCTAACTGTAACATACCAAACACATAGTTTGTATAAATGAGCTCATAATTAACGATTTACAGCTTGATCAAATGTTCACAAACATGTCTTGCAGCTTTAAAAACACTTGTTCTATTTTATTTATGTGTGTGCATTTTGAATAACAATAATATCCTACTTTCCTCTGACCTGTTGAGTAAAGTCAGAAACATTAGGACACGTGGACAAAGTCCGAGCGGACAGTTTCAGACAAACCCTGTCCGTTTTACAAAAGTGTCCGGACTGTTTTCAGAGGCTAAAACAATGGCGGACATTTTAAAAGTAGCCAAGCGCCTCGTGGTTGTGGCTTGAGCCTGTCGCCAGTTTATGAGCTCGCTGCTGTTTTTCAAAGCAGCTCAAACTCTGCAGATGTAGTCCTTTTGAACATGGATTACTCCAGAGACGTGTAACGCTAGTGAAGACGGGATTAGCTCCGACACTTTCTTCGTTGACTACATTTACACTTTTCTGCAGCAAAGCCTCTAAAACACTTTTAAAATGTGGTCACACTCACAAACAGACAAAGACACGGACAAACCTGGATTGTTGCAGGCGTCGTCCCAGGCGAGACTGAGACTCTGCAGCGGAGGCGGACAAAGGCGTCTGCTGTGGCGCAGTGTCCACACAGAGACCCAGAGACTATAGGCGATCCGGTTTGGAGTCACAATCACGACAATAGTCGACACGAGACAATGATTTCAATTCCCTTGAGCAGATATGAACTCTTCACGCGCACATTATCGGTTCTAGAAAGACTTTTGGCGGATTGTGGGCGGGAACTACCGGTGGCACTGACCCTCCTGTGATTGGTCACTTTTCCAGTAATCCCGCCCCCTGATCCCTTGACCTCTTGCACTATTTTGATTTACGGCAATCCACTTTGCTGCAGATCGTCGGAGATGAAACATTTCTGGAGTGTGCTGAGGTAATTAATTCTTAAAATATTTAAAAAACCTTTGTTTAGAGCGACAGTAGATCCATATATATATGTTTGTATGTTTGCAGAAAACATGCTGCACATGTAGCAAGTCCGTTTAATAAGTTAGCTTTAGCTTAGCTTCGGCTGGTTTTCCATATATTTTGGTCTTGATTATTTCTCTTTTATCTTATTTGTTCTTGGTATAAAATAGAAAACGGTCTGTTTTTTACTTCCAGATGCAGATTGTGTGAATGGTATTTGGTTAATAGTGAACAAAATGAACTGAAATGAAATGAAGATAATACACAGCACAGATCAAATTGTTTACACAACTTTACTGTTATGAATCTGTAATGTATTTCATCGCTTATGAGCTTGGTCTAAGGGGTGCTAAAGTGTATTCTACTTTATTGAATGCCTTGTAAATGTCAAGGAACAGAATATAGATATTTTAGGTCATTAGGTGAGAATAATTAGTCGCCTCACTTTAATCTTTTTAACCAGGACTGCTAATAGAACACAGCAACTTCAGATGGTCTTAAGCACTGTGGACACCGTAGTTGGACAGATGGGCCGTCCTAGGGGTCAACATTGACAAAGAAAGGCTGATGGAGTTATTGGACATGAATTTATCTGCAGATTGTATTTCAGAGTTCCTCGGTGTTTCAGTCAGAAGTGTTCACAGACGGATGAGTGAGTTTGGGCTCTCTGCTCGACAGAGGTACAGTGCTGTTACTGATGAGGAGCTCGATGATGCAGTCCAACGGATAAAGAATGAAATGCCTACAGCCGGGTCTCGGTTTGTCAAAGGAAGACTTGTGTCCATGGCGTCCGTGTACAGTGGAGAAGAGTGACTGCATCAATGCATCAGTGGACTCTCTTGGGGTTTTCTCTCCACTGACAAGTTTGGGCTGTGTTGTGTGAAGAAAGTACTCAGTCAGAGGCCCTCTGTCACTGTGGCATGTGGACACACATCACAAACTCATCAGGTCCACACTAAACCTGTTTATGATACTAATTATTTGTGTGTGTTTTAGATTTTATTTTATTATCTTCCCGACAGGTACAATATAGTTATTTTTGGTGCAGTGGATGGGTCCTCAAGGAAGGTAAACTTAAAAATATCTTGCCCTCCATAAAGAGTGCTGGATAGACTTGGAGCATTCAGCTAATGTGTGTAATGTGATCTCAGGACAGTGGACATATTGTCATACAGGTGACGTGTTTGGAAGGAGCAAACAACAATCGTGCTTCAACTGCATTTGCTGCCTTCAGAAAAGCCACTGAGCAACATGGTATACCCTCAAGGTAAGTCTCAAACCTTCAACAACATGAGTCAACATGTGTGTACAGGCCTTTGTAGAAGGTTGTAAAGACCTCTGAGAACAGAAGCAAATAAAACTCCAAACCAGATGTGGTTCTTAGGAATGATGTCAAATCCAACAAAGCAGCCAGAGAACCTTCAGGTAAAACAAGTCCATGTTTATGCTCTAAATATTGAGACCAGAGCAGTTCTAGTGTCCTCTGTTTTTAATTGTCAGGATATTCATGAGCCAGACATCGACTGGAGGTTACTGTTGAATACAGACGATGGAGGAATAATTGTGGTCCTGGAATTTGATCTTCCCCTGACTGAAGAGCAGCATGCTGGACTAGAGCTGTTGTTGGCTCCAAATTTAAGAGCCACAAACACCGGGACCTTTACCTAATGTGTAGAGAATATGGAAATGAGGTCTTGTCTGGTTACATTAGAATTAAACTATTACAAAAGTTTTATTTATTTTTATTAAAGCAAAGAAGAAAACATTTACAACTTGTCTTTTACAGATTCTTTTATCGCGTGTACAGCTGTCCATCCCAAACAGAGAAACTTGGATCATCTCCTGCATTTGTCTTTTGAACAGAACAGCCCAAACTCCAAATAATACAGTTAACTGTGAGGAAATGATTAGAAACAATGAGGCGTTCATCTTTGAGGTTAATGTGATCTGAAAACTAGTTTAAATGAAAGAGAAACAGTAATCTTAATGTTTAACTCTATTGAATCTTTGTTGAGATTGTTAATGTTTCTAGTGACGACTAAAGTCAAACCCCTTGGACTGCCTGTGTGAGGTTCTCAGAATCAGTGCAAGTGTTTAAGTGCATTATGGGTAATGTAATGGCAGTAGAGCATCGACGATTGGAAAACAGAGTGTGTTGTTCATATCGTGAGTCGCAGTCATGGTCAAAGTTTACTGTTATTTAGTCTCTTTTCGTTCCGTCTCTACCAATGGAACATGTGTCTGGCCTGAAATCCATCGAGAAAAGCATTGGATCAAGCTCTTCCTCCTTCCTCATCTTCTGTCCCTGTAAAAAGAATCAACTTTCAACTACAGTGCTGGCAAAAGAATGATGCCACATCTTTACGGTTTCTGCATTTGACACGATTAATACGTCAAAGAAAAGGAGCAGAAGACAAAGATACAAACCTTGGTCTTCCAGCTTCTGCAAGAAGTCCTGCAGAAAGTTTATTATTTAGTATTCCTTCTGCCGTCTCATTGAGCCCTCCTCGCTGAAGTGAGGACAGAGAGCTTGAAAAATAAAGTCTGAATCCACCTTAAATCAGGGATTCAATCAAATATTAAAGAATAAAGTTAAATGAACACAAACATGCTTTACATTTTACAGTGAACATGTGACGTAGCTCTTTTAGGTCTCCAGGAACAAAACGCTGCTGGAACAGCTGATGGTGTTGTGCCAGTTCTTTGTCAAATCCATAAATGTCTGGTCCTTGGTGGATCTGATTAAGGATGGAATCAGCCTCACAAGTGAACGCAAAAGTGAAGGCACTAACACAGAATATGAAAAGGCTTCATTAGTTAGTCTTTTAAATGTTGATGAAAAAGGATTGAGGTTACCTGTTAGCACAAGTTATTTCATAAATAAAGGCACAGACTTGAATTTGTTTACCTGATAATCTGTGATACTATATTTGGGTTTTGTTTTTCTCTGCATCTCCTTCAAATAAATGTGACTGAATGCCACGCTTCATTTCTGTAAGGAGGAAAAGACATTGTGCTAAAGAGGATTTCATTATTTGTTACGTCCTCGATGAGGAATACAAACCTGTGAGGAATTCTTTACCAAGCCTTTTTCTCCAATAAAAGAGAGTGGAAGGGGTTCTTTGGAGAGGCTTGCTTCTGTCTGGACCACTGCTTAAGACCCTCTGATAAAGCTCCTCTCGTCACATTTATATGAAATGTTTTGGATTTGTCAGCCTTTTCTCCAAGAGACTTTAGGATGTCTGAGAAACTAACAAATGACAACAATATAATCTTTAAAAGACAAAGTCACACAAAGAGAAGAGCTGCTCTGGGGCTGATTCCAGTCTGATGCTGTTGATGTGGACAGATGCATATAAAGATCAAATTCATTTTTTTAAGGACATGGTCAAAGGAAGGTCCTGTGAAAGACAAATCTAATTCTATATTGAATGAAATGTAGTCAGTCCCTCTCCCTCTCCCACATATGCTGCATGGATATGAATGTAATCTTTTCACATAATGGGCCAGACACCATTAAAGACACAGTTTCAAGCAAACACAAAGAGATCATCAGAAGAACCCCAATAACAACTTGACTAAGCAGTAAACATCAAGGTAGTTTGATCTTGTTTGTGTAAGATGTGACAGTGCATGTTTCTTTTGTTGAAATCCATACATCTACTCTAAAGATGAACCAAACAACACTCTACATTTACACTGTAAATACTGATGTCCAGAAGAAATGGAATGGTTAATGTCTGTGATTATCTTACATTGATCTCAGAGTCCACTGGATAACTGCACATTGATAAAGCCCGCTCATATTCTTACATTGACAGCTGAGTCATTTGATGAAGGAAGATGTGTTGGATAACTTCTTCTTTATCATCCTCCAAGTCCAGTATTTCATGGTAGGTCTCTAAAACAAGGGCAAACAGAAGAGGTTTGTGAACAGTTACAGGCAGTTAGCAGACAAGCATCTTTGTATTTGTTTTCAGATTCTGTCTGTGTTTCAAATGTGCAACATTCACATCATCAACTTAATCTTTCGTCGTTTTGAAAACTTGAATATTGACTCTTAATTCATTATTTTGGGTAAAAACCTTTTTCCATCAGGGTTCAGTAGATTTAGTAGAAAGTAGAAGTGGAATGTAGAGACCAAATGACACAGCACGTGTGGATCTACAATTCTTGCAAAAAATTTTGTGATAAAATGTCTGAATGCTTCTAAAATGCACTATAACTTTGTGAACATCATTTGACAATCTCTAAACTTTTGAACGCACATGTCCAACTGTTCAGTCTTTCAGTGCGTGCACAGTGAAAGAGGATTAACCAGAAAAATTCTGTCTGAAAAGGTGATCCATGAAAATCAACCACTAAATGTTCTGCTTGAATGAGCTCCTCCTTCTGCTGCTCACATTTTGAGATCATGAGACTAAGACAACAACAGTACCTGGTCTCTAAAGCTTCTGACGGGATGCTCTCAGAGGATGTTACTGAGCTTGAGTGTCACAGAGTGCCATCAGCAGGTTGTGACAGCGATACAGAGAGACTGGAAGAGTCACAGAAAGGTATAGAAGTGGGCGTCCTTTGGACACATCCCATGAGGATAGTGCCTGATAACTCCAGGACAGAGCCCCCAAGTCTCCATAAAACTGAGCCAACTGACCTCGAATAGCCCTAACTGTTTGAGTAGTGTATATGAAAGATGTTGGAAGTGTCTGTGTGTACAAGAGCTCTTCAGGTACAGGTGTGTGGTACAGGTCTCAACATGGAGCGTGAGCAGCTCAACTGGAATGTGTTCCTGCATGTCCCACATCTGGCTTTTGTCCTGGAACTCTTTTGCTGTTAAGGGCAGAGGGTCAGGTCCAATCTCTGTTGGACATAATGCCTCCCAAGTCTTCACTAGACTGCTGCCTGTGGAACCTTCCTCTTCTGGGGAGCTGGATGAGCTTTCGTTGACCTGTTCCTCGATTTTATTATAAACACCTAAAATATGTGTTGAGCTTTACCTTCCCACAGCTTTGTAAAGCCACCAGCCCCCTTCTAGATCTTTCATCTTAGGATAAGAGTCACAAAGACTCTGAGATCTGTGGAAGGGCATTAAAAATGACATTACTAATAAAACACAGGAGGTATGTCTTTATTATTACAATGACAGAATTGTTAAATGTTTTTGAAGCAAAGGTTGGGACTAATGAACAGAATATCCAGCAATGTTCGAACAAATACAATAAAAACAATGAAAATAACTAATCCAGCCTTGACTAAAATATGACACGCACAAATAAACTAAGATTACAGCTCTAGTGTGTGTTCTCTATCGTTTAATTACATTCTGAACAAACAGGTGCTAAAGCTAACTTACTAAACAGACTTATTAAGTGTTATATAATACTCTTGTTTTATTACATTTATTGTGCCACTTGTTTTTGTCACATTAACAGAAAAAGTTTTCTCAATTTTGTTTTTTTTTATAAATAGTGATTTTTAGTGAGTTTTACGTTAAAGTGATTTTTGTGATTCATTCCAGTTTGTCTTTGAACATTCAACAAAATAACTCATATATTGTGTCACAGGCTCATATTCAGACACAGAATGAAAATGGTCTAAGACTGACAGATGGAAATCCTTTTTTAATGGAACCAGATTTCTCTCTTTCGGCTCAAACGGCTCTTCATTTAGAACCACTTCTGACTTTTTAAATTCAGACAAATATTAAAGTGATTGAATAATTTACATGAAATATGTGCATTTATATCAATGTAATCAAAAACACCTTAAAATTTACATTATGAATAAAAAAGTAAAACTACCAGACACTACTAAGACTAAACATGTGTATTTAACATTTTATATAAACTATCCAAAATAAAACCACACTTAAAATATATACCAAAAAAAGATTATTAAAGCTAGTTATTTTTATTTTAAAAGGCCCTGAGTTGGTGCTGTGTGCATTATGTTCATATTTCCACAGAACCTACACATATTTTCACCTCCAAAGTGTTTGTGTGTAAATGCTGTTCTATTGAAATAAAAAAGACCATATATTGTTTTTTAGTTGCCATCGCAGTGTCTGTATTTGAACCACTCGGACCTTCATTGTCAGGTATCATTTTTCTGCTGCCCGAGCGAACTCTTCCCATGTCTGGAAATAAGGCTTTTTTTTTTTTTTTGGTGCACGTGGCAGAGTGGTTAGCACTTCTGCCTCACAGCAAGAAGGTCGTGAGTTCAAAACCCGGCCGACTTAAACATTCTCGGCCGACTCCGGTCTTTCTGTGAGGAGTCTGCATGTCCTCCAGGTGTTACCGTAGGTTCTCTCCGGGTACTCCAGCTCCTCCCACCGTCCAAAGACATGCATGTACAGGTTAATTGGTAACTCTAAAGTGTCCCTAATGAATGAATGTGAGAGTGAATGTTGTCTGTCATTGTCTGTCTCTATATGTTAGCCCTGCGACTAACTGGCCATTGTCCAGGGTGTACCCCGCCTCAGGCCCAAAGCTGCTGGGATAGGCTCCAGTCACCCGCGACCCTTAACGGGAGAAAGTGGTAGTGTTATAAGAATTTTAATTCTTCATGTTTAGAGTTACTGGGGGCTTATAGTTCTCTTCAGGTCATGTCAAATTCATGTCATGTCCTTCGTGCTAATCCAAGCCTGGAGTAGACATAACTAGACTGAGACATGGCTTGTCCTGGGACTTCTGCTCCTGGATCATTGTGAACGCCTCTCACCAAGGCCTCACTGTGTTGTATATAATCCCATGTTATGTTTACATGTTTAAGCAAACCTGCATCTGTACCCTTGTTACTGTCTGCTTTGCTCATCCTTGCAAGGAATAAAACCTGACCATTACTTGTTAAATTATAATCGGTCTCCGTGTCTCTCTGGTTAAATATATGGATATAAAATATTCCTATAACAGGTAGAAAATGAATGAATGAATGAATATTGTTTTTTAGACATTTATTTTTTTTCAGTGTGGTCAAATTAACAAAGTGAAGTGTTGGACATATTTATTGTAGACGACAGGAAATGTAAACTCAAAAATCTCTTTACATTTAAACCTGAAGCTATTATACATCTGTAAAGAACAAAAACAGAAATAAATATTCACACATTCCACTTCCTGTTTCCATATATACAGTTGTGCTCAGAGGTTTACATACCGTAGCAGAAATTACACATGCACAAACTTTCTGTGCATGTGTTCCCAAAAAACTATTGAACAAATCCATGACTTTGTAAATAGAAAATTAATATTAAATTCAAAAAAGACAAAAGTGGAAAAAAAGAGGAGTGCCTGGTGCCACTAGATTAGGTCCATTATTTTAAAGAGATTTGGAGAAAATCCATTTGTTTCTCTTGAAGCTATTGAATCCACTTGTGCTGTAATGTCCCGCTGTAAAAGTCTGGTCTGTTCAGAACGAGAGTCCCTCTGAGGCTGGACATCAGCTCAGACACTGAGCTTTAACCAAACCTGAGTCTGTTTCAAATCTGGTCTTTAGAGAATTATATCAGGTCCTCATTTAAATGTTGGTTTGGAAATGTTGTGTCTGGATGTTTTTTGTGCGCAACAATAAAATAGTTATATACAGTATATGATTATATAAATCATTAGACCCCACATTTATTATTCAGCTTACATTAAGCTTCTATTCACCAGTGTTACAGCTGAACACCCACTGGAGGCAAGGGGGGGGGGGGGGGGTTAAGAGTCTTACCCAAGGACACAAAGACGGAATGAACTGTTGGGAGCATTCAATTCATGTTTACTTCAAATGTTCAATGCACTTTTGTTTGATGCTTTATTAGTAAAATAAAGACAGTTTTGAAAATACAGCTTATCTATAAAATTCCCCCACATTGGCTACACCTAGTTTAAAATAAAATAATATTGGCACCATAAATAATACCATGGCACCATGGTACTGTACCAAACCAAAAACCGTGAGCAAAAACCGAGGTATGTATTGAACCGTGGACCGACTGTATTGTTGTATCCCTACAGCCTTTTGTTGTTCATTACTCTGTACGAGGCTCGAGCACATTTAAATAGAATTTTGGTGCAATGATCTACTGCTGCTACAAGATCAGCAGGTTCTGTAGACATCTTTAAAATACGCCTGAAAACACATCTCTCCCATCAAAACCTGACTGACAAACACTGAAGTCTACTTCCTTTCCATTGATTCCTACTGTTTAAAAAAATAAATAAATAAATAAAACTTACATTTTTTCTTAGCTGTGGATACTGTGCTGGGTTGCAACTGACTAGTTTTTGTGCACTTATGCTTTATGTTACCTTGTGTTGTTAAAATTGCTTCTTTTATTTTCCTCATTTGTAAGTCACTTTGGATAAAAGTGTCTGCTAAATGACTAAATGTAAATGTCTAAATGTTTTATATTAATTGAAAATCATATGCTCTCACTCCTGCTCCAGTTCATATGCTTATCCACAAACACTTATGACTTAATGTCTTTAGCTGTATCTCCCATTAGCACCATGCTAATCCAAACTAGACAAAGACATCACTTTGCACTACATCTAATCATTGTTCAGGGACACTCTGTCCTGTACACTTAGTGGCATATACACATAAACCTATTCACATCTATGACTGACACGTCAGCTCATTACACGTCCATCCAAGACCCTGGAGCTGAGAGGCGGGCATAATGTACACCTATAAAAACTTCAGAATGCAGAGTCTCATTGTGGTCCACACCTCCCCATTTCCACCTCAGTGTGTTGCTTTAGGTGTCGAGAAGATGTCTGTTTAGAGTAAAATATCTCTCCACACAGCTCACATGGTATCACCAACTCTCGAGTGTGTTCAAGGTAATGTGTCCTAAAAGAACTTGAACATCTAAATGTCTTTCCACAATAGTCACAATAGTACGGTCTGTGTCCAGTGTGGATGAGCTTGTGTTGTTTTAAATTACCTGTCTGTGAAAATGTCTTCCCACACTGGTCACAGCTGTAAGGCTTCTCTCCAGTGTGGATGAGCTGGTGTCGTTCTAAACTAACTCCATGTGAAAATGTCTTCCCACACTGGTCACAGCTGTAAGGCTTCTCTCCAGTGTGGATGCGCTGGTGTGTTTTTAAACTATCTGTCCGTGAAAATGTCTTCCCACACAGGTCACAGCTGTAAGGCTTCTCTCCAGTGTGGATGCGCTGGTGTGTTTTTAAACTCTCTGTCCGTGAAAATGTCTTCCCACACTGGTCACAGCTGTAAGGCTTCTCTCCAGTGTGGATGCGCTGGTGTTGTTCTAAATTACCTGCCTGTGAAAATGTCTTCCCACACAGGTCACAGCTGTAAGGCTTCTCTCCAGTGTGGATGAGCTGGTGTGTTTTTAAATTACCTGCTCGTGAAAATGTCTTCCCACACTGGTCACAGCTGTAAGGCTTCTCTCCAGTGTGGATGCGCTGGTGTCTTTTGAGACCCTGCACAGTGGTAAACTTGTTCCCACACTGGTCGCACGTGTGCATTATAGAAGCAGTGGCTGTAGTCAGCTTCTTTATTTAATGAGAGTTTGCTTCTGACCAAGGATCCCTTGTTTCTCTGTAAGAGACAGAAATGTAAAAGTGAGAAAAAGATCACCTTAACACAAGTTCTTCAACCGGTTGAACTCAGCAGAAAAAAAAAACCAAAAAAAAAAAAAATACTAAAAAAAAAAAAAAAAAGAAATAGGCTCTTGGGATAAGAGAAGAAACATCTTCACTTTAAAAACCTCGTCCAGATTCCTTTGCTTTAACCTTGCAGAACCTTCACAAACGTGTTAAAAAATAATGCATTATTTAACAACATGTTGAGTATAATGTACATAATAGTTACTAAAATGTAACAAGAATATTATACCCCCACCCTCCTCTGTCTGCGTGCCGTGTCTTGGATGAAAAAATAAAGACTTTGGAGACTTTCTACAAACATGTCCCACCGAGAGAAGGCCTTGTAAATAAGTCTGAAAAGACTAGACGAGTCGTGCTCACTCATCTGGACTAAGAACACTGTGAAAAGTGAAACAAAATGAAACGGAGTGAAAAGTCCAATGTAGACAAGGGCCTTGCTCGGTTCCTTTGCCCAGTGTCACTCCCCTCGCTGTCTCCCCCTGTTTCCTGTCGACTACTGCCAAATAAAAAGGACAGAGACGTCGAGGACAAATTCAACAAGGGATGACTTGTTGGTAGGACTAGAGTTACAGCCCCAGAACAACACTGATACATGGAGTTGTAAATAATGTCTTTGTCGCCCTCTTCTGGTGAATATAGAGAAGTGTTTGAACCAAGTAGAGCACATTGTGTAAATACTCTGCCATTGAAAGATTTATATCATAAAACTGCACTAAACTTTAAGAACCCATTGTATTCGAATATTGTCTTTTTGAAAGTGACCTGACCTGTGATTAAAAATGCATCAAAAAGGAGGTGGCATTAAACAGAGGCCACAATAGAGTCATGTTTTACACTGCTTTATTTCTGCTTAATGTGCAAACTAACTCCAGCATACTAACCATGTAATCTATTGGGTTTTATAAAAATCACTCGGGGCTCGATTTATTAGTCTGGCTATGTGGCTAAGCTAACTGTAACATACCAAACACATAGTTTGTATAAATGAGCTCATAATTAACGATTTACAGCTTCGATCAAATGTTCACAAACATGTCCTGCAGCTTTAAAAACACTTGTTCTATTTTATTTATGTGTGTGCATTTTGAATTACAATAATATCCTACTTTTCTCTGACCTGTTGAGTAAAGTCAGAAACATTAGGACACGTGGACAAAGTCCGAGCGGACAGTTTCAGACAAACCCTGTCCGTTTTTACAAAAGTGTCCGGACTGTTTTCGTAGAGGCTAAAACAATGGCGGACATTTGAAAAGTGGCCAAGCGCCTCGTGGTTGTGGCTTGAGCCTGTCGCCAGTTTATGAGCTCGCTGCTGTTTTTCAAAGCAGCTCAAACTCTGCAGATGTAGTCCTTTTGAACATGGATTACTCCAGAGACGTGTAACGCTAGTGAAGACGGGATTAGCTCCGACACTTTCTTCGTTGACTACATTTACACTTTTCTGCAGCAAAGCCTCTAAAACACTTTTAAAATGTGGTCACACTCACAAACAGACAAAGACACGGACAAACCTGGATTGTTGCAGGCGTCGTCCCAGACGAGACTGAGACTCTGCAGCGGGAGGCGGACAAAGACGTCTGCTGTGAGCGCAGTGTCCACACAGAGACAAAGCTCCCAGTAGGACAGTGTTTTATTCATAAATGTCCGTCCTTAAAGTCTTCAGGCCTTGTTGGACAGCTCGTCGGACCATGGCGCACTTGTTTTTCAGACTGGAGTTACTGGAGCACTCTATCTGTGTGTACTTCCGGGTACAGCAGCGGCGTGTTCTGATTGGTCAAGGCAGGCCACGTCACTTCTCCGCTTTTAAAAGCTGGAGCGTCTCTGGTTTATGTTACTCACAGCGCCCTCTACTGTTCAGCCTTGCGCATAAAGCTTGTCAGATCCGTTAGAATCAAAGTTTAAACGCCATAAAACCATATCAAATATCCACAGGTGTTTTAAACAAGTGCCTTAAACATTTTAGATATTGGTTTGTAACTCTATTTAATTTGTGCTTTTGTAAATATGCCACTGACAACGTAAACTATAGGTACCACTTTATATAATGTATAGTAGTATTCGTATATGTACTTTATTTTAATTCTGCTGGTGTATTCCACTGTAAAACCTACATTTACTCAAGTAACTATAGTTTTACAACTGTGCTGCATTAGAAATGATTCAGTTCAGGTAAACTTTTGCACCAATTAGAATCCATTTGAGCAGCAAACAAACACTTTAATTAAAAGGGAGAGAGTAATATCATTTTTGTTAAATAATTTATAAAATTCTAAAAGTAAACAAAGTTAGGTCATGATTGTCTATTGGAATATAAAAGTATATTTGAGGAGAATGAATGCCTTTCTGGAGCTACATTATGGCTGTGCTCTGTTTTTGTGTCGACTAAAACTCTAAAGTTACCTTTAGTACAGCCACTATTTCTGGTAGAGTTTACTCACATTATTTATTTAAATTGTCTGGTTGATTTTATTTATCTACTGTTTTGATTTTGTCTTTGTCCTAATATTTTATATTGTATTTAAGGAAACACATATTATTTTTATACATAAGACTGCTTTTTAAGTTCAACAGTGAATTTAAACATCGCTTGTTTAAATTGTGGCCTAGTGATTATTTATAATTAATAAATAAAAAAGCTCTTCCATCACCGTTAAACAAAGGGCAGTGGTGACATATAGTCACTCCATACACAAGGCACTATAAAACTGTAAAAGACAAATGCTTTCCTCTGCTTCACTTTAGTTTAATATGACCTGATGTCTGAGGACCTTTACTGACATCGATGAAGACAATAAAATCAAAAGTATGGGAACATCTACAACTAGACTCAGAAGATACAACTGTCACTCGTTTCATTGTTTCACTCTAGAACAACAACAACACCTGAGTTGAACAGTGTCACTAACGACTCTCACATCAGGAGTCACGCTGTCTTTTCAAAGCTAACAACTATGAGACCAGAACAGTCTGGTCCAATCAGAGTTAAGGCCAATTTATACTTCTGTGTCGGGCGCACAATGGACGCCGACTTTGAACATTCAGCTCATGACACATACTCTGAACGTCTTTGTTTTTGTTTTTTAAACTTACTGTGGATATAATTGAGCTAAACTAGTTTTTACAGTATGTATAGTAATAAACTCTTTGAATGAGACATGTCCAAAGTCTGGCCCAGGGGCCGATCGCGACACAAGGTGAGATTTTATGCAACCCTCAGCTTCAGAGATAAAATGTGTTGTTTATGGCCCCAACAGCAGCAGCTTCAGGGTCAAACAGGGTCAAATCCATCTAAAACCTGTTCAAATCCATCTAAAAGCTGTTCAAATCCATCTAAAACCTGTACAATTCCATCTAAAACCTGTTCAAATCCATCTAAAACCTGTTCAAATCCATCTAACACCTGTTCAAATCCATCTAAAACCTGTACAATTCCATCTAAAACCTGTTCAAATCCATCTAAAACCTGTTCAAATCCATCTAACACCTGTACAATTCCATTTAAAACCTGTTCAAATCCATCTAAAACCTGTTCAAATCCATCTAACACCTGTACAATTCCATCTAAAACCTGTTCAAATCCATCTAAAACCTGTTCAAATCCATCTAAAACCTGTTCAAATCCATCTAAAACCTGTTCAAATCCAACTAAAACCTGTTCAAATCCATCTAACACCTGTACAATTCCATCTAAAACCTGTTCAAATCCATCTAAAACCTGTTCAAATCCATCTAAAACCTGTTCAAATCCATCTAACACCTGTACAATTCCATCTAAAACCTGTTCAAATCCATCTAAAACCTGTTCAAATCCATCTAACACCTGTACAATTCCATCTAAAACCTGTTCAAATCCATCTAACACCTGTACAATTCCATTTAAAACCTGTTCAAATCCATCTAAAACCTGTTCAAATCCATCTAACACCTGTACAATTCCATCTAAAACCTGTTCAAATCCACCTAAACCTGTTCAAATCCAACTAAAACCTGTTCAAATCCATCTAAACCTGTTCAATTCCATCTAAAACCTGTTCAAATCCATCTAAAACCTGTTCAAATCCATCTAAAACCTGTACAATTCCATCTAAAACCTGTTCAAATCCATCTAACACCTGTTCAATTCCATCTAAAACCTGTTCAAATCCATCTAAAACCTGTACAATTCCATCTAACACCTGTTCAAATCCATCTAAACCTTGTCCAAATCCATCAAAAACCTGTTCAAAACCATCTAACACCTGTTCAATTCCATCTAAAACCTGTTCAAATCCATCTAAAACCTGTTCAAATCCATCTAAACCTTGTCCAAATCCATCTAAAACCTGTTCAAATCCATCTAAAACCTGTTCAAATCCATCTAAACCTTGTCCAAATCCATCTAAAACCTGTTCAAATCCATCTAAAACCTGTACAATTCCATCTAAAACCTGTTCAATTCCATCTAAAACCTGTTCAAATCCATCTTAAACCTGTTCAAATCCATCTAAACCTTGTCCAAATCCATCTAAAACCTGTTCAAATCCATCTAAAACCTGTTCAAATCCATCTAAAACCTGTTCAAATCCATCTAAAACCTGTTCAAATCCATCTAAACCTTGTCCAAATCCATCTAAAACCTGTTCAAATCCATCTAACACCTGTTCAACTCCATCTAAAACCTTTTCAAATCCATCTAAAACCTGTACAACTCCATCTAAAACCTGTTCAAATCCATCTAACACCTGTTCATATCCATCTAAAACCTGTTCAAATCCATGTAAAACCTGTACAACTCCATCTAAAACCTTTTCAAATCCATTTAAAACCTGTTCAAATCCATCTAAACCTTGTCCAAATCCATCTAAAACCTGTTCAAATCCATCTAAAACCTGTTCAAATCCATCTAACACCTGTTCAACTCCATCTAAAACCTTTTCAAATCCATCTAAGACCTGTACAACTCCATCTAAAACCTGTTCAAATCCATCTAAACCTTGTCCAAATCCATCTAAACCTTGTCCAAATCCATCTAAAACCTGTTCAAATCCATCTAAAACCTGTTCAATTCCATCTAAAACCTGTTCAAATCCATCTAAAACCTGTTCAAATCCATCTAAACCTTGTCCAAATCCATCTAAACCTTGTCCAAATCCAACCAAATCCTGTTCAACTGAATCTCGACAGCTTCAGTCAAGATTCTTACAGTAAGTCTTGCTCCTGGTTGTTGCTGCTTTATTCACACATCACACAAACTCCTGGAGGCAGTGACAGCAGCTCTGATTTGTCACTTCACATTTTGTCCAAACACAACACAGTTTTCCCTCTAACAGCAGGTAACAGAGGCACACAGACTACACTGACACCTACAGGCCGACTTCAACACTGCACAGAGTCACCTTCAACAGGATTTCTGTAGCACAGTCCTGACAGAGCTGGAGCTGTTGTTCTAAATGTAGTGTGACGTATTATTTGAATTTAAAGAGCAAAAACCTGCCTAAAAAGACAGTAGTAAAGGCCACTTTTATAAATGATGCCAATGATAAACAGAGGTTCTCTTCCACCAAACTGTTCCATAAATGTATATCTGTGAGCAGTACACACACTTCCTGCACAAGTGACATAACTGAGAAAAAAACTCTCATCAGCCAACAGCTAAGTATGTGAGAGAAACTGTTCTTGACTGTTCTTGAGTGCATTTGTGATCAGTCCAAAGGTCAGGTGTGATGTTATTAAAATATATTATTGGTAATCTTATATCAAGCAGGACGTTTGAAGGAAAATGTGGTATTTGCTTTTGTGAGATTACATCGTGTAATGTTAGTCACACAGTCCATGTACTTACCCCTCCCACTGTGATCCCATCGATGAGGGCCATATATGGTTTCCTGCACGTCCCTTAAAGACAGAAATAAAATGCTTGTAATTGTAATGTGTGTGTAATAAGTGAAGAATTCTGAAACAATAAACTGTGAGAAAAACAGCAGGTCTTACCGATGGCATGGTTCAGGACGTATTCCTCACGAAAGAAGTCTTCAGCGAGAGGATCTCCCACTTTCCCCGCCTCTGTGAGCGCTGGAGAGTCAAATACAGAATCATTTACATTTCAAACCCGTGATTCTTCCAGCCACATCCAGTTTTGATGAGATGACCTCTGATGTCTCCACCTGCACAAAAGGCCTTTCCTCCGACTGCTTTGATGAGCACTAGGTCTGTGTCACCGTCTGCTTCACATTTCTGCCATTAAAGGTTTAAAAACAGGATTAGGACACACTCTTTTTGGATTTCAGTCACTAAATGTCCACTCCACAGGCTAGAGAGTTTCTTTTCAGATAGAACAGTTGTTTCTTTTATTGATTTATAGCTGCAGGTTTAATATAGCTTATATATTATGCACTGTCTTTGTTTACTTTGCAAAACTTTGATGTTAAGGAGGATCCACAAATAAAAAATAAAACATGATTAATTCAAAATGTTTAAACATCTTTAAAAGAGGCCTATAGCAGTAGCTTAAGTCTGTTAACACTGGTATAACTCCTATGTTTCCATTTTAATGCTTCACACATTGTTCTTTTCTTTAAAAGCCTCTGATGGACAGGTGTTGAAAATGAGCTGGTGTTGCTTTAACACTTAAACACTTGCATCTGGTTTGGTCCAATGTATGTGTGTTGTCCATATAAATACATTTAATAATGAATAAATAATTAGACCTAACATTTATAAAGGTTCATCTAAAAAGGTCAATAACTCATGAAGAAGTGAAGCTCGTCTGGTTGTTGCACGGCTGAAGTCAGGTCGTTTGTTTACATATGTCCGTCAGACGCAGACCTGGAGCTGAGGTAGATCTGTCGGATCATGTTCAGGTTGAGAGCGTTGAGGACTTTGGGACGGTTCATGGTGATGACTCCGGCTCGGCCCACTTTCTGCAGCAGGACCTCGGGCTCCGGCTGAGACCACATCTGCCTCAGAGCAAACAGGACTTACTTAGACCAGGTTTACATTAACAACATTTAACTTTGTCCATCGACTGTTCCTGACCATGTGGCTGTGGATTCTGTGCAGTCGACACAGGCTCCTCAGTCTGAGACAACAACACAAGACTATTTACCAAAAGTATTATAGAGCCCTTTCCTCACAATTTACAATTTCTAAATTTACCAATTTACACAGGTCTCTGTTCAGGGTTGGAGCAGGACTCTGAGCGCCGCCTACAGGGAGCACAGAGAACTGCAGCCTGACTCCTGACAGGGCCTGAACAGGAGGTCAGAGGTCACTTCAGTAATGTTAGGTGCTTGTATTCTTTGATTCTTTGGACTTGACTAATGTTCTGTGTTAATGAGCTCAGTGTCAGACATGTCCCTCACATTTATTGATCTCTTCAGCTTCATGTCACATTTGTGATGTTTGGAACAAGACAAGAGCTGTGAGCATGTTCAGCTTCTATATGATCACAGCTGGTTTGTTGGATTTATAATTCTTAAAGCAGCTTTTTGCAGAAGAACACTTGGTTTTATTGTAGTTTTGTCTGTATTTCCCAGATCTCTACAATATGTCATGTGTGGCTCTATTAGAGACTGCTCCAATATGTTTAGGGCCTTTGAACCAACAACAGGTTTGAACATTTGTGACTTTATGTAGGTTCTGTGGGATTTCACACTGAGCTAGTGTTAAATGATGATACTTAAGAATGAACTTTCACTCACCTTTTCTACTTCAGTCTTTTCAATCCCATCTGGACTTTTAGATTTATTTTGTAATTATTAAACAAAATTTACTCTTATTTATAATAAAATCCAACTAAAATCTGTTCAAATCCATCTAAATCCTGTTAAAATCCATCTAAAACCTGTTCAAATCCAAAAGAAAACCAAGTCCATGTAAAACCACTCACACGGGAAAACCCCTTCAGCTGTTCAGTTTGTGAAAAAGCTTTTATTCTGAAGTTCATGAGAGCACACACAGGATGTTTGTTTAGAGACTCCCACAACTTCATTTGATTTCTTTGGTTGATCTCGTCTAATTGTGTTTCCTGCTTCAATCTTCTTTAGAAAACACATGAGGTCAAAGGAAATGACCAACTCTCTCTCAGTTGTCCCTCTTTCTTCTTCTTTCTGCAACAAACTGCATTAGTTTTCTTTTTTCAATCGTGACTCCCTTTGTGTTTCTTTCTTTGTTTGTCTTGCTCTGTTGTCTTTTCTCTTCAGTTCAACCCTCAGCCTCCCTCGCACATCCTTCTGACATTTTTAGAGCAAAGACAATCCTCCTCAGAGCCATGTCGTCAATAATCACCTGAACATCCTGGAACATCAGAGGAATCAGTTCTCCTGCAAAAAGAACCACATTCTAAATGTCCCACACAAACTACAATCTGACATGTGTCTGTTACAAGAAAGTGTTCTCACAGAGACAGAGTCTGGGAAAGTCAGGGCCAGACCTCCCACTTACACTGTAAAAAACCTTCATGAACACAAATATAATCCATATTGACCTTCTTCTGGACGACTCCACCTGAAACACTAACACATAATCCTGACTACAACCAAATATGGCACAACTTCTAAACTGTTTGGTGACATTAATGATGGAGCCTTTTGGGAAAAATGTTCTTAAATGAGTAAAAAAGTAACTCAGTGTTTAATTTATTTATCACATCCCTTTAAACGTGTTTTAGACAAAATAGAAACACAGTTTCTATTGAGTTTTATTCAAAATAAAGTGACATTATTTTGGGCCTAAATATAATTGAGTGAATATAAAGTGCAGTTGTGTTTGAAGTGATATTAAAAGGACTTGACTCATTAAATGTCTAACTTTAGGCTCTTCCTGCTGTTAAACAGTTAAACAGAGAATGATTTTCCTCCTTCAGCTAAACTCAGAGTGAACAGACTCAGAGTCGACTGAACTCACTCTGAATCTGTTTCTGAAACAGGAAACTCTCAAATGTTGAGGATTTGCTTTATTTTCAGGGTTCTTCAGAGTTTAGTCTCAGCTGCATTAGTCACATGTTTGTATTTTATATTCCTTCTTCTTTCTGCTGCAGGTCAAAGGTCACAGGAAATGAGCCACTCACAAGCACACAACTCAGCCAGCAGCTTCCTGTCACCTGTGAAGCCCCGCCCACAGCAGCCCCTCCCACCCGTGGAGTCAGTGTGAAGCCCCTCCCACCTGTGGAGTCAGTGTGAAGCCCCTCCCACCTGGCCTGCAGCCAACACAGGTGTGTCTCTGAGTCACTCCAGGAAGAAACACACAAACAAGTCTTTTCCTTCAGTGGCACACTTTTCTCTGGGACACTTTGGACACTTTGGATCCACTCAGGTTTGACCAGTTTGATTCTTTTCAACAGCACTCTGCTCTGGCTTTAGTCCTGGCTTTAGTTCTGACTTTAGACCTGCTTCAGTCTAGCCTGGTTCTACCAGACTCTCGTACATTTCATTTGTACAGAGAGTCTGGCCTCGCTCCATTGACAAGCGTTTACTTCCTTGAATGCGGGAACTCTGTTGAAGTTTAAAACTATTGGATCTGCCCAGAGTCACAGGATCTGCCATAGCCAATCGCTAACGTGTGGTCGTGACGTATGTCATGCGCCGAAACCGACTGGAAACAACAAGTCACTCCCTCTGTTCGCTGATTGGTCCTACAAAAAATTGATTTCTGGAAACCTAAGAATATACAGCGATCCCAGACTAAGTACTAAAGCGAAATGAAATTGAGCGGAAGTACGTAGGAGGGCGGAGCCAGGCTAGCTTCAGTCTGGT
>JALDNG010000547.1:0-10000 GCA_024349245.1 Neodontobutis hainanensis
TCGTCTGATTCTCTGTAAAATCTATAAAAGTGTCTCTGGAGACAAAGCTCTGCTGAATCCACAGAAACTGCACAGAGCTTTCCTTTCCTCTGATGCAGACAGAACAGACCAGGGCCAGACCAAAGGGTCACTTTTATCAAACTGTCCCAGAGTTCAGGCGTCCCGGAGCAGCTTTAGTGTCACGAGGTTGATCTGGAGCAGTAACACTGATCCTAACTCTTGAACCACTCCAAGGGTTTGGATCAGTGTGAAGGATTATAGTTGTGATAAAGTCCTATTCAAACAGAAAACATGACAAAGTCTTTCTTCTCAACAGCTGTTTGTGCTTTTAAACAGAGTCAGTGTCGTTGGGCTCTGGCTTCATGAATTTAAACATTGTATTTATCGTCTTCACTGCATTAAACACAAGCACAACCTGTGCCTCAAATATTGAGTCCCGACCAGAACTGTCTCCAATAAATATAATCATTTTGTCTCAGCTCCAGAAGAAATGTCAACACTCTGTTCTCTCTTGTCTTTTCAGGTGGATGCATTGTCAGGGAATATGAGACACCAGCACCATATGGTTGCTGACCTGGACAGATTGAAGCTGCTCCAGTGGAGACTCTAAAGCCTCTCTCACCTGCTTTATCTTTTTATAATCCCTGAGCACTGTTTGTAAATCTTACTCTTTATTGTTCCGTTCATTAAAAATATGAACAAAAGTGTTTGATTTATTATTGTTTCATTGTCATTTGAGAATCTTGAAGGATGTAAAGAGAAAAGAAACAAAGGCAGGAAATAACTGTGTTTCAAACAACTATATTTGAAAGTTCTTGTAATAAATGTAATGTTTAGTGAGGATTAGGTCAGACTTTATTGAAGCTGCTGCAGCTCACAACAGTTAAACATTTAAACCTGGGCCTGTTTTTGGAGTTTCTGCTCGACAGAACATGTCCACAGTGAATTGACTTTATCGCTGTAACTGCATTTCAATAATTCTGGTCAAAATGAAGGAGGCACTTGTGAGATTTAGCAGAAGGTTTTTTAACAAAGTGCATGTTTCAGTTTCAGAATAAATCAAGATGGAAAACAGCAAAATTAAATGTATTGTGATGAGTTGTGAATATTGGTGAATGTTGAGTTTGATCAGACACTTTTAACAGTGTTCTCTAAACTCTAGTAAATCCTTGAGTTAATGTTGCACAGCTGGAGGTTCTACGACTGGACACGCTCAGCACTTTGTTTTCCACTCAGACTTTTGGTTTAAGATGACACTGTCCCATGTCTCTCACTGACCAGTGTTCAGGACTTTACTCTGGAGTCTTTAATGACTCTGTGGTGAGTTACTTCTGACTCAAAGTTTGGAGTAAGTCCTGAAGAAGTCATGAGTTTCACAAATGTAGTTCTGTTAGAGTTGTTTATCAGGGTTTTGAAATGTGTCACATTTGTTCTACCAACTGTGAAAAGCATTATGTGTGAATCTAAAAGAACGTATGAGAGGTCGTTGCTTGTGGTTTAACATTTAGCTTTATCTCTTTTGTTTGAGTTATGTTACAGTAAAAATGAATATTGAACCTTGTCATTTCATGGAGCTGATAATTTAGTTCATTTGTTCTTTCCTACATTGTTTTCTATACAATAGTTAAAAGCCATAAGCCATGGTTTATGTGGGGCTCAGAGGCTCAGTGGTAGAGTGGTCATCCTTCAACTGGAAGGTAGGCGGTTCGAATCCCACTCTCCCCACAGTGCATACTCTCGTTGTGTCCTTGGGCAAGACACCTTGCCTCCAGTGGCTGTAACACTGGTAATTAGAACTCAGTGTAAGTTTCTTTGGATAAAAGCGTCTGCTAAATGAATAAATGTAAAAGTTATCACATTAAATATTAGAAAACTGCGCCGGTTTTACGAGCAGGAACTGAACGGGTGAAATCTTGAAGGAATTTCTATTTCTATTATACATTTTTAATTTTTAATGTCTATTCTGTTAAAAAATATATTTTTAAATGTTGTTTTAAATCCTTTAATTATTTCAAATGTATTTGGGAATACTTTTTGTGACATATTTATATTCTTTAAGAGTTATTGGAAAGTTTGAAATGATAAAGTTTTTATATTTTTGTATTTTTTGATTTTCAGAAAGTCTTGTACAAAATAATTGATTGTGTTTCCATTTTGTTAAGTCTAAGGACTTCTTTGGTTTTGTAAAGTCTTCTTGTTCCACAGAAGAGTTTTGTGCAGGAGAAGCTGTGGCTCTGACAGAGTTAGTGCGAGTAGAGCCTGCTGTAGAACGCTGATAGTGTTAGAGTCATGTTCAACACTGTATTGACTTTGTAATAGAAACTGTAGACCACCAACCTCTTGAATCTGTTCAAAGGATGAAGAGCCAGAGTGAGTCTGGGTTCCTCAGGCTTTGTTCAGTCCATTTGATTTTAAAGGTTTCATTTAAATCTATCAAATCCAAAAGTTCAACACCTGCAGCTCCTTGGAACTGGTTAATATTGATTTTTCATCTGAAGTCTATCAATAGTTGATTGATTTCTTTGCATGTGTCTTCACTGACCTCTAGTGACAAGGAGGGTCAACACATCTGGACACGCCTCCTGCTTTTGTCAAAGACTTCTTCCACAAATGGAACCATATATTTAATATTGTTTAGTTTTTTAACTTTTCTCTTTCTGCACCATCTTTTGTGATATGTATTCATAAATATTTAACATCTTTTTTCACTAAAACACCACAAACTGAACTCTCAGCTCAATCATATAAAGTCAGAATCTCACATTTGGATGTGTTTAATATAAAACCAGATGCAGCAGAAGTTCTTGATTTGTTCTATGTCTTTCCCTGAAGTTTATCTTTTAAAAATAGGCCTGTGTCTCATTAATGATGTTTGAAAGAGCACTTTTAAGGCGTTGAAGTGTTGGATGTGCTCATGTTTTCAGTCTTGAGCTACACCAGATTTGGGAGCACACAGAGTTTCTGTTGCTGAGGATTGTAATGTCTGGATTACGTTGGAATGCCTTTGATCCAGCGCGAAAGGTAAATGAATGAACTGATGAATGCACTGTGAGACACATCTTTGACACGACGTTGAAGAACAAATAATAAGGATCCTCAAACACAAGCAGCACAGACGACATATGAACAATGTGACAAGAGCCTTTTACAAGTTGTGACTGAAACAAAGGCAGAAACAGAGACGCTTGTAAAACAACAGCAGCAGTCACAGTTACCTAGAAAAGATGTTCCTGTTTTTAAAGGTGACCCTGACCTTTACAGCCTTCATCAGAGCGTTTGAACTCACTATTGAATTAAAAAGGACAAACGACTCCTGGAAAACATTTTGGAGACGAGCAGGTGATCACAAGTGTTTAAGAATCTAGGACTCATCCTGGACTCAGACTTGAATTTATTACATCATCAGCATTTTATCTCCTTCAAAACATTTCCAAAGTCAAAGGGATAATGTCTAAAGCAGACTTAGAGAGACTTATCCAGGCTTTTACCTCCAGCAGGTTAGAGTCAAGTCCATTTAGTTTATTCCAGATTTCTTTTGAGCGATAGCAGTCTAAAAACAAATGTGTGTGGGTCTGGTCCTCAGAACAGTTTTGGTGGTTACAGAACAACTCCATGAAACAGTGGCTCTGACCTGGAGTCTGGTCACTGATATAAGCCTCTTATATCTCCAAGACTTTCATCAGAGTCTTTACAATCCAGGAGCTTTATCAGAGCTGGACATTCATCGTCATTTAAATATTTATACAAGACAAAACCACCGAGAACTATGTCTTTAAGTTTGTTAAAAAGCCTTTTTGATGTTAAACCGTTCCAATCCAAAAAAAACATATAAATACAAAACATATTCACAAAAACGTGTGTGTGTGTGTGTGTGTGTGTGTGTGTGTGTGTGTGTGTGTGTGTGTGTGTGTGTGTGTGTGTGTGTGTGTGTGTGTGTGTGTGTGTGTGTGGTCTCTCTCTGGTCTCAGTCTGGACTCTCTCTGGTCTCAGTCTGGACTCTCTCTGGTCTAAGTCTGGACTCTCTCTGGACTCAGTCTGGACTCTCTCTGGTCTCAGTCTGGACTCTCTCTGGACTCAGTCTGGACTCTCTCTGGTCTTAGTCTGGACTTTTTCTGGTCTCAGTCTGGACTCTCTCTGGTCTCAGTCTGGACTCCCTCTGGTCTCAGTCTGGACTCTCTCTGGTCTCTCTCTGGACTCTCTCTGGACTCTCTCTGGACTCAGTCTGGACTCTCTCTGGTCTCTCTCTGGACTCTCTCTGGTCTCAGTCTGGACTCAGGCTGGTCTCTCTCTGGTCTCAGTCTGGACTCTCTCTGGACTCAGTCTGGACTCTCTCTGGACTCAGACATTCATCGAGCCAGAGCCGGCGAAAAAGAAGCTAAAGCAGAGAAAACCGTTGCTCATGGTCAAACAGGAAGTGAGGAGAGCAGGAAGATGCTCATCACCAAAGAGTTTTTACAAACACAGTTTTTTAATATTACACTGAAGCTGTCGGGGGAGCACTATCAGGAAAAATACGAACAAAAACAAAGAGTTAGACTTGCAAATGATATAATACTAAACTTGGACTAATCTAGGCCTGCAACTGTCTATAGCCTCGGCCCCAGACCTCACAACCCCAAACAGAACTAAGAAGAAAATGAATGACTAAACTGTGGGCAAACCAGGACCAAAGCCAGAGTTAAACTATAAAAATCATCTGAACAGAGGCCATAACTCTGTTCTGCCCTTATATGGTAGTGTCATTTCCTTTTATGGTGAGGGTTCTACAGGTGTCATGGTGGTCGTGGCGATGACTGATGTCACACCTGAATGATCTAGAATCCAGGCCGAGCCACAGATCTGTTCATTTTGAGACAGACGTCAGACAGAACGACTGCTTTACAAACCAGCTCTGAAAACATATCTACAGCTGTACCTCACCTGCTCTCACCTGGGGAGCACACACACACACACAAGTTTTAGTCCAGCTACAGCTAATGTGAGTTGATTTGTGATTATTATGAGAAGCTGTTGAACTGCTCATTTTTCTGTGACATATTGTGAAATTTCTGAGTTAAAGCCTCATTTTGACTTTTTAATTGTACTTGTGACTCTTTTATTTTATACTGATAAGTAAATTAACAATAAGTAAAAGTAATTTGTTATTTAACTCAACGGAAGTCCCACAAAAATCTTTAGTGTGTAACTCAAACAAGTGGACAATACAAAAACCTTCAGTTTTCTGAGTTATTTATGTGTTAACGTACGGTTTAATGTCCTTATTTATATATTATCTAGAAATTAAGCCAATTTTGAGTTGATTTGTGATAATTGGAGCATCTGTTCCTTGAGTTATTTCTTTCTTCTCCTGACCTGCCAGGGACAACAGATGTAAAGAAACCGTTGGACATATTTACATGTACACGTCTTACCTCACCTCGCTTTTAAAAATAGTCTTGTTAAAGAACTTGACCTCGTTTTATCAAAGTCGATTGTTTTTGTAGCGTTTAGATGCTTATGTTTTGACACATTTTTCTTGAGTTTTTGGTTGTTTTTGCTGAGCTGTGTATAATTGTTTTCACAGATTTCTCTGCGGACATTTAACAGCACAGGCTTTACTCTACACACCAGGAAAATGCACAACATGGACGCCCTGGAAATTGGTTCAGTGATAACGGCGCCCTCTACGTCTTTTGTGGTGAAGGACGTTTTGGGCGAGGGCACCTTCGGGGAAGTGGCTCTGTGCAGAAACACCAAGAGTCGAAACACTGTGGCTCTGAAAATTATCAAAGACATAGACGATGTTGAATGTGCCATAGTCGAGGTACGACCTGGTCCTGGTTTAGACCTGCTTTAGACCTGCTTTAGACCTGCTTTAGACCTGCTTTAGATCTGCTTTAGTCCTGGTTTAGACCTGGTTTAGTCCTGGTTTAGACCTGGTTTAGACCTGGTTTAGTCCTGGTTTAGACCTGGTTTTAGACCTGGTTTAGACCTGAAAACTGAAGTAAAGTCTTGTTGAATCCACAGAAAGTGATCCTGAAGATGCTGAAGGAGCGCGGCTCAGAGGAACATAACATCGTTCGCTGGATCAGCTCCTTCGAGTTCGGCGACACATATTGTCTGGAATTTGAGAAGCTGGACATCAGCCTTTCTGAGTTTATTGAGAAGAACATTCAGATGACTCTGACTCAGATCCGGCCTGTTCTACACCAGGTTTGGAAAATGCACTTTCAGATATTTTACTCAGAGATAAAAGCGTGTCAATCTGTTTAGTCTTGACACAAGTAAATATATAAATAAGTAAATAGTAAATAGTGGTTAATATAGATCCATAAAAACAGTTACAAAGCCTTTACTTCCTCCATTCGCTCTTATTTGCCCAGTTTAAACAACTGTGTTTATTTTTTTAATCTTTATCTTTAATAATACTCACTGTAAATGGCCTTGAATATCCCACTGTGCTGTGGTGGTACTCAGATCTAGGATATTGTATTGAATATGGAAGTTTTGTCAATGAAGAGAATGACTCCATTAAAAACTCCACTGACTCAATCCAAAGTCTTTAACCTCTTCCTGTTTTAAAACCCATTCTTTTCTTTATTTCCAGGTGGCGACGGCCATGAAGTTTATCAAAAGCCTGGGCCTCATTCACGGAGACCTGAAGCCCGATAACATCATGATGGTGGACCATGCCTCGAGCCTCAGAGTCAAAGTGATTGACTTTGGCGCGGCGCATCCGTCAGCGGTTGTGAAGCGAGGGGAAATCATCCAGACAGCCTGCTACAGGTATGACCAGGCTCACCTAAATGAGATAGAAACCTCCCTTTCCCTTAGAGTGAAGTCATGATGTAATGGGTTTGTTTGTGGTCTTCTAGGGCTCCTGAAGTGTTTGTCGGCGACAAATACAGCGAGGCCATCGACGTCTGGTCTCTCGGCTGCATTGCCCTTGAAATGCTGACAGGACTGACCTTTTTCCCAGGCATGGATGACGAAGATATGGTGAGGATTAGTTTTCATAAACACTTACACATAATCCATAGAAATTTAATTTAACAGACTTTTACAAAATGTATCCAATGTATGTATCTTAGTATTTTTTCTATTTATTTTAGTTCAGGAGGCTTTTTCAATAAAGTAATATTTTGTCGACAGGTAAGACACATCGTCAAAGCGGTGGGGACTCCATCCAGATGCTAAGCCGAGGGAAGTACACGAAGAGGTACTTCCTCCGAAAAAAGATCCGAGGAAAGCCCGTGTGGAGGCTGAAGGTACTGCACTGTTCATTCACATTACATTTAAATGTGTGGTACTGTGTGTGTATTTTACCCAGTCACTCTTTTCTGCTCTTCAGTCGCGGGGGAACAGACGCAGTTTCAACCAGAGGGTGATGAACAGCCTCGAGGACTTGCACCACGTATGTTTTGGTCTTATTGAATATTTTAATACAAAGCACCTATGACACCGAGACTTTTATTCTAACGGTTCATTTATCTTCAGATGGATCGGAAATACTTTGAGCCCTTGTCCATCGACAACGAAGTGGACTGGGAGTACTTCGTAGACCTGGTCTCAAGGCTGCTCTGCCTGGACCCTGAGAAGAGGATCACTCCTGAAGAGATCCTGGAGCATCCCTTCATTACGATGCGCCACCTTGTTGACGTGTTCGACAGCGAACAGTGAGTGTCTGCTCGAGCCGTTACGTTCTCCAGGAACAACAAACATGGCTGTGTAAACATAAAGTCACATGATAAGAGTCTGTTTTTGCAAAGAGGGCCACATTTGCCGAGAGGGACATTTCCCAGGGCTTCTAGTGTCTTCTGATATCATCCTTTTTTCAGAAATAGAGGTTTAGTCGGAATTGAAGAGGTTTAGTTGGATTTAAACAGGTTTTAGTTGGATTTAAATATGTTAGAACAGAAATTGTATTTTTAACCTGTTTCTAAACCTGTGTGACTGAGCTACTGTTGGAGTCATAAAAAATACATTTTATGTTTTAAGCTGAGGGCCACATAAATATTCACTTTGTGCCATGACTGGCCCCTGGACCTGACTTTGGACTTATGGTTGTGATGTCTTTGATGAACTGACAGATCATTAATGTGTCCTCAGTGTGAGCCAGAGCGTGGAGATGATGGGGTGTGTCTCCAGTCGTCCGAGGGAGCAGCAGGCTGACGACGAACAGCCCTCCACTTCCAGAAGCACCAGGCCGTCCACAAAACGCCTTGCAGACAGGTTTGTACTGACTCTGTAGAAGCTCCACTAGGACCAAATCAAAAACGAACAAATGTCCAGTGTTATGTAAAAATAGTGATTGACAAAAAAGAATTGAGGTCGTTTAAGAGAAATAAGGCTATAGTATATTTAATACAAATAAATACAACTGACAATATTTATTTTTAGGTCCAGTCAAAAGGCGAGCGGAGCCAAGAGAAAGAAGACAAGTGCATTCGTAACGTACTCCTGCAGCAGCAGCCAGACCCTTCCGTCGGGCTCCAGGAAACGGAGCCGAGAGGACGAGGAGGACACAGACGGACTAAGGTTTGTACAGAACATAAAACTCATCCTAAAGTTTGGTTTCAAGTAAAAGACAACACTTTAATTTTTAAACCTTTTCTCTGAATGTTTTAGACGAAGCCCAAAGATCATGAGGCCAGAGGCCCCTCTGGTCCCAATAGACCAGGTCCCGTCCTGCAACAGGCAGGAGTCAGGGTCAGGCTCCAGGAAACGGAGCCGAGAGGACGAGGAGGACACAGACGGACTAAGGTTTGTACGAAACATAAAACTCATCCTAAAGTTTGGTTTCAAGTAAAAGATAACATTTTGATTTTTAAACCTTTTCTCCGAATGTTTTTAGACGAAGCCCAAAGATCATGAGGCCAGAGGCCCCTCTGGTCCCAATGCTGATCCTGGTCCGAGTAGACCAGGTCCCGTCCTGCGACAGGCAGGAGTCAGGGTCAGGCTCCAGGAAACGGAGCCGAGAGGAGGAAGGAGAGGAAGAGGAGGAGAAAGGGGACAGGTTTGTGTTCAATATTTAATAGAATAAGTCTATATCTAAATAAACCAGGGACTAAACCAAGGACGGACAAACAAGGACTTAACCAGGACTAAACAAGGTCTAAAGAAGGTCTATGTCTAACCCAAATCTAAAGACTAATCCAGAGTAATCCCAGTCTACATTTGGGACTAAACCCGAAATTAAAACAGTTCAAACCAGGTCAAAATCAGGACTGGACAAGACTAAACTGGGACCAAACCATATCTACATTTAGAGCTAATTGTGGTCTACATAAAGTCTAAGCTAGAGCTAAACTATTTCTAGATTTAGGTTCGAACAAAGATTAAGTCTGGTCTAAACTGGACTAAATCTGAATAAAACCAGGACTAATCTAATTGTAAACCAGGACCAAACCTGGATTTACCTTGAAGGCAGCCACTTTAATAATAACTCATTTTGTTTACTTTTTGACCAATGTCTCTAGGCCTGGGATGGTGATGAAGAGGAGTAGGTCCACCTCAAGACCAGACTAGGATGGGACCAGGACCAGCCCCAGATAAGTCCTAAATCTGGGGCAGTGGGGGGTTCTTGTGGGAGGACACTATGTTCCCTTCCTCTAGATCACACTTAGTATGGTTGTTCGCTGCAGCTGCACTGGGTGGGATCTAAAGGGACACCGTGTCCGTCCCCAAGAAGAGACCGGGTCCAGACAAAACCCACACGTCCTCCCCAAGGTAAGGTTTGGTTTTTAAAAACACCCCAGGAGGTGTCGTGCAGAGCTTTTGGTGCTTTTAGAGGCATTTTCCGTTTCCATTGTAGTTCAGGCTTAGCTCTAAGTGTAGAGCTAGTTTAGAGCTGGTTAAGTCCTGGTTAGATCCTCGTTTAGTCATAGTTCAGATGCACTGACACTAACCTGGTTCCATTGGTTTAGTTCCAAATGTAGTTCGAGTTTAGTTCTGGTTTGGGACAGGTTTTTGTCAGTCTTAGTTCTAAAGCTACGTTGTTCCGGGTTAGACCTGGATTAGA